>ML782773.1:561988-581050 GCA_009831015.1 Picea engelmannii
AATTCGACATGACTTATTATAATTTGATTAAACATACATTCAGTTGGTTTTTAAAAATAAAACTCCATGAAATTATTGGGTTTGGTGAGAGTTTGACTTAATTTTAAATTAAAGCCAACAAAATTATATTGTTCGGTGGAAAACGTAGATGGATGGGAAATATAAAATTGGTTTTAAACCTTCTACGAGTTTCCATAACAACTTGACTAAATTTTGTACGGGTTTCTATAACAACTTGACTAACCCTTGTATGGGGTTTCATATGAACTTGAGAGCTCATAGTAAGTTAATCCTGTAACTTTTATTTTTGGAAAAGGAGTTAAATTTATCAAAATTCAATTAATTTAAGTTTTACATGATCCAAGTTTTATGTATCCTATAATTTTGTGTCGATGAGTTTTACTCTATTCAAAAGTAATTCATATATTTAGAAAATCGATCAAAGTTTCAAAATAATCAAAACTTTAACTTCTTGTATATCTTGTATTATAAGATTTTGAAAAAAAAAACTACAAAATTAACCTACTCCTTAAAAACCCAAGTAATATTGTCTACTAATTCTACACTGCTAACATTTTTAAGGTGTGTAAAATTGTAATGTAATTGCCTACATATAATATGTACATGTATCCCTTTCGTTGTCAATCAGATATTATCTGTGTAAATGTAAGTAATATGTGCACTAATTGGAACCAAAACAATTGGAACACAAAATGTTTTTAGCTGTGAATTGACGTTGACTCATTTTGTATGCAAAAATCTAATGGAAGTTTATATTATGTATGTCAATTTTTTTTTATGAAAATAAATAAAAAAATTATGAAAGTCCAAACTATAGGTATTATAAAAGTATTATGGTAAGGTCTAAATCATGAACTTGGTTTACTCAAATAAATCTAGTCTTTCTAGCTCTAAGTAATGCATTAGTTGTTTCATTGGCTTCACTCTAGACTAATTCTTGTCCATTTCATTTTCTCTCCACTCTCCATCAATTTTTGTCCATGTCATTTTCTCAATTAATATTCTCAATAATTGTTTGATTCTGAATTTCTAACATACAAATGTTATAGGCCAAACTTTCTAAGTATTGGCTATCTAGTGATATTTGCCTCTTCTCCGGTGATACTTACCCGAAATCCTACAAGTGAATGTTGGATCTGCAGATCTGAGTGGTTATTTATGTACAATTCAGATACCCTAAAGGTTTTTCATCATGCTGAATCCATTTCTACATTAAAAAAATGCAATTTAAACAACAAAAAATAATGATTTAGTGGAGATTTAAGTAACCAAATTCCTAAAAAAAAAATACTTTTAAATTTTTACAACAATATTTCCACATACTCTACTTATCATTTTTTTCCCATAATATATTTAAATTAATTTAATTTTCACAACGCTATTTCCACCCACTATGCATACCCTTTCCTCCCAAAACACCTTTAAGTTATCCCTATCATTCCACCCATTGTATACCCTTTCCTCCCATAACACCTTAAGTTATTCCTATCTTGATGTTTCACATCTCACCTTTTATAAATCTATTTTTAATTATACTATTACCTAATTTTCAATACCATAAAACTAACTTCCCATAACATCCTAAGTTATTCTTATCTTCATGTTTCACATCTCACATTTTATAAATCTATTTTTAATTATACTATTACCTAATTTTCCATACCATAAAACTAACTTTTTCTCCAAGTAAAAGCAGATGCTTACGGTCACATTGGAATCTGCAAAACATCCCAAAAAACCCCGGAAAGATCCCTGAAATACCAGCAAAAGATAAACATAAAGGAATGAGGTGTTGCCCACTCCAGCCCTTTTGTCTTTAGTTTGAAAGCAGTGATATTGACTCTACACCATCCACTTCTCCTTAGTTGCATTACAGTGTGCAGGGCGTAGAATAATACAATATAGTGGGACCCACAGCGCAGGCAACCCGTCCGTCGGCTGACCGCATATTCATTCAATAGACCTGACACGCAAAACCCCTTTATTTAGCTAACATCTGGAGGTTCCCATCTACCGACAACCAAAATTGGAAAGACCGGAGCGATATACTTTCTCCAGAAAACGCCTATAAGTTTAGTCAGGGTATTATCTACATTTATATTAGTGTCGAGATGCGCAGAACCCTTTGATTTAGCTATTATGTGGAGATTCCCCTTACCGACAGCCAAAATTGGAAACACCCCGCAGCGTGATATTTTATATGGAAAACGCCTCTACGTTTAGTCAGGGTATTATCTATCTATGTATCGCCTCTACATGTATATTTGTATCGAGATGCGTTAACCTCGTCGTTTACGCTGCAATGTCAGTGAAGCTGCAGAGGACGCGCTGAGGATCTGCAACGACTGAGAATGCTGAGCTGCTCCGACCACGGGATGACTGTAATCATGGCGTCGCTCCGGTGGCTGTTTCTGCTGCTGGTGGTGGGGGGATTCTTTGTTGTGGACTGCGAGGGAAACGACCTGCTTCCTTCTGCGCCACCGCCTGTGCTGTGCACGGCGTGTTCGACCTGCCAGAATCCCTGCGGCGGCGGCGGCGCTCCTCCTCCTCCGGTCCTGCCTCCGCCTCCCCCGCCCGCAAGTCCGCCTCCGGCTCTGCCTCCGCCGCCGGATCTGCCTCCGCCGCCGCCCGCCACTGCTGGCAATTGTCCTCCTCCGCCTGGAAATGGAAACGGAGGCCCTCCTGCTCCCTACCATTACATCTTCGGCGGACAGCCGCCGCCCGCATCGTATTCTTACAACTATTACAATCATGCCTCCCCTCCGCCGCTTGTCCGATTCGATCTCCTGATGTCGTTCCCGCTGATTTACTGGGTTCTACTGAATTTCCTGCCGTGATTTACTGGGTTCTTCTGAATTTCCTGCCCTGGGATCTCAGCTCCTGCTCTTATCTAGTTCCTTGAGATCTCAGCCCCTGCTCTTATTTAGTTCCCTGGCGCCCTTAATGAGGACGGCGACCAGGGATCAACAAAATATAACCTCTGTGAGCTGTGTACAGGCCATGACCATTTGCTCCTGTATGAAAAAAATGAAATAAAAAATAAAAGGAAAGTTCTGTGCTTCCCTCCAGGCTGCCATTGGACTGGACTTCTGGGTTGTATGTATGTATTCCAGACTACATGATTTTCAAAATTGTTAAATTTGTATACTCCATGTAAACATGGAGGGCATGACATCCAGGGTACGATTTACGTTTCCTTACATCATTATTGGATAATACAATGCTTAACTGCTGATTATATTGTGCTTATCTGTAGCCCCTGTAAATTTGTTTGACAGTTATGTATTTTTTTTTAAACTTAATTTTTGTTTATGTTGGCTATTTTATTATAAATATGGGTATACTGCACACCATGGTAGAAAATCATTTTTTTTTTAATTGCTTTTATATATTAATGTCTACATGTGAAGGATTGGCGGTGTAAAAATTTGTTTGGTAATTATGTATTTTAATGTTTTTTAAAACTTTATTTTTGTTTGTGTTCGGTATTTTATTATAAATATGGGTATACTACACACCATGGTAGAATATATATATATATATATATATATATATATATATATATATATATATATATATATATATGTCTACATGTGAAAGATAGGCGGTGGAATTAGAGTAAATAGATTTTATTTTAGATATTAATGTCTGCAAGATGGGCATTGGAATTACAGAAAGATAAATTAATGCTATATGGAATGGGAGTGGGCCGATTGGGAAAGATCAGCTTTCAAAATTGAAGTGTAAATTCAATTTCCATATGGGCGAATCTGAATTTTTCCATGAAAGTGTTCATTTTCTATAAAGTGAAATATATATAAAAAAAAATTAAATAATGGTAACTGTGTATTGAATCAATGATGTTTGAAAAATGATTGATAAGAGTATCTTTAATCAATCAAAGTGGAAAGATTTAGGAGGTAAATGGCTCTAATTTTTGGGTAGGAAATTAGTGATTAAGAGCAGTTTCATTTTAATCAATCAAAGTGGAAAGATTTAGGAGGTAAATGGCTCTAATTTTTGGGGTAGGAAATTAGTGATATGTAAGAAGATATGGATCAGGATGCAAGGTATTGTTTTTAGTTTGAGAATTTTTGGGGTGAGAAATTAGTGATAAAGAGCAGTTTCATTTTATTAATGTAAGAAGATATGGATCAGGATGTAAGGTATTGCTTTTTGTTTGAGAAATTATTGTTTCTTTTTCTCACTCAAATAATTAATGATAAGGGTACATTATCTATAAGAAGATAGGAAACAAAGGATTTTAAGAGAAACATGATTTTTTATTTGGGAAATTAGTGTCTCTCTTTCTTTGAAAAATAGTGATAAGAGCATCTTAATGTAGGAAGATATGGAATGAGTCGGTTTAAGAGAATGATGATGAATTGGTAACATTGTTGCTTCTCTTTAGGGGGTTTAAATATCTCTCCCTCTTGTTTGAGAAATGGAGATAAGGGTACATTAGATGTATGGTAAGAAAGTTTTTAAGGTTAGCCATGGTGAATTGGGACAGAAATTACTTTTTGTGAGAAATCAATGATAAGAATATCAAATCTATTAATATGAGAAGATTTGGAAGGTCAATGTCTCTCTACCTCTTCTTTGATAAATTAGTGATAAAGAGTACCCTCAAATTACTTATGAAGCAAAGGGTCTTAGGCACACCATGATGAATTTGTGAAGGCATTGTTTTTTGCTTGGGAAATTAGTTTCTCTCCTACTTGTTTGAAAAATTAGTGATAAGAGTATCCTCAATCTACCAATGTAAGAATATATAGAGCAAAGGGTCTTAGGAGGACAAGATGAATTAGTAAAATCATTGCTTTTGTTTAGGAGGTTCAAATCTCTCTTCCTCTTGTTCGAGAAACTGGGGATAAGAGTACCTTAAGTGTATGATAAGAGTATGATGAATATATTAATGTGGGAAGATTTTGGAGGTTAAAGTCTCTCTCCTCGTTTGAGAAAGTAGTGGTAAGAGTACCCTCAATCTACAAATGTAGGAAGATATGGAGCAAAGGGTCTTGGGGAGTCCTGATGAATTGGCAAATTCATTGCATTTGCTCAAGGGGTTTAAATGTATCTCCCTCAAGTTTGAGAAATTGGGGATAAGACTAACCTAAATGTAATCAATGTGGGAGAATATCGAATGAAGGGTCTTTAGATGGGCCATGGGGAATTGGTAAAGGCATTGCTTTTGTTTTGGGGGTTCAAATCTCTCTCTCTCTCTCTCTCTCTCTCTCTCTCTCTCTCTCTCTCTCTTGTTTGAAATATTGGTGGTAAAGAGTTTTTTGAGGCTATCAATGTGGAAGGAAATGTAGTGAAAGGTCTTCAATTGTACATACGAGGGCCTCTAAAGATTCGGGTAGGAGCAAAGAATTAGTTACATTGATCATGTGAAATATGGTTGTCTGAATCCATTCAAAGTTGATGGGAATGAACATAAATTTGTGTCTATAGGGACTATATGGCAGAACACTATCAACCTCTTAATATAATTAATGGAGTCTAGATTCTGTGATATAGGGACTCTAAGGAAACACAACATAGGTAGCTCTTGTTGATCTTATATAGGTATCTCTTGTTGATCTTATATACGCCTCAGCGAATTTCTTTCTTGGTGATATAAGGAGTAGTATTTGAATGCTAGAAATCTTCCCATATCAATATCCCATTGCATACCACCTACATTTACACCCTTGTCCAACGATTTGTAGCGAGGTATCTTTTGCCACCTTCCTGCCATGCTACATTGGGGATTAGAGGGTTAAATAGGGGTATCTCTTACGATCTCAATGAGAATCTTCCATGCACTAAATTGTTTGTAACATATTTTAGTATTGAAGATTATTGAAGTGAAAATAGTATGTTCCAAATTCCATTGGATTGTAGTGTGTAGAACTATTCTCTTCATGTGAATATGATTTGAGAGCATATTGAAAAAAACTCTTTCGATGTGGATATAACATATCTTATTTATCCCAAATACGGACCTTGAACTTCACATGGCATAAGGAAGTGAAAGGATAACTAGTTTGTGAAAGAGAAAAATCTTGACATAAATGTCAACAGAGTAGAGCTAGAAACATAATCTCTATGGAGGCTAATGCTACATAACCTTTGCTAACTCTTGATTTTTAGTGTATAAATCAAAGTGAAAGATGTCCAAAAAAAAATACCATGTCCAAGGAAGTATAAGAAGATACCACTATAATTCATATTAATTGTGGATGCTTCCCCTTTGGATATGTTGAATGCAATAATATTTCACTTCCTAGAATAACTTATAAACCATGCTTATCATTGTGTAAACTAGAATTTAAAGTTACATTTTAAGCCATGCAATTGAGTGAGATAGTAGAGCTACATCATCTTCAAACATTAAGATAAGAATGTAGATTCAAGCGAGAATGCAACCACATGTGCACATATTGTAGTGAAATAAGGCCCTCTAAATTATCAATATATAATCCAAAGGCTATGGGTGATAACATACATCCTTTTTGTCCTCGAATTGTATTGTAGATATGATTTGTGGTTCTCAATTGCTATGGGAATAGTTAATCATTGCTTAACATAATGCCATTACCATGAACATCTTCCAATTATAGTAGGATTAAAATTGTTTGATCGCATTGTTCTTGATTACATATATTTGTGAAATAGATTGTGATAACTTGGCCATACATAGGTGATGGGTGTGTGATATCATTCATAAGATGATGAGGGAAACAATCTTCCTAGAATTTGAGGGAGCAATGGTTGTTTTTCACTTGAGGTGACCATCATATCTACTTAAGTTCATAAGCACAACTTGTCCTACCTTAATCATGAATAGGAAAAGTTGGTATCCATCTCATTTTGTGAGAAAGGCAATGTGAGTGGGACATGATTTATTACAAGTCAAGAATGACAACCTAGGTGTATGGAGGAATTTGTTGAAGAAACAGGGGCAGTTAGTAGGGGCATTTTTGGTCTATGAAAAGTAAAGGAGAAGATGGAAATGAGGTCTAGAGTTCATTTGCAATAAATGCAGGTCAAATATGAAGCATTGATCATTGATTTGCTCTTGGGATGTCTCTAGATGATCATTTTCATTTCTCTGGTATATTGAGAAAATAAAACAAATTATGTATTGAGACATGATGTTCACTACCAAACCTCATTTATATATTCATTTGACCACTTATATATTATCATTAAGGTCATAACAAATTTGATATAAATTGTAAACTACACTATAGTAAATTGAGCTTTCCACTTTTAAGATAAAATTACCAAACATCTGTGACAATCATCTTTACTTGATCCATAATTATGTGCACCATCACTCATCTCGCAAAACTCAACTTACTCAAGAACATATATAATGAGAAAAACTCAACTTACTCAAGAACATATATAATGAGAAGCATCATAATAGAGAACTGATAACAATCATGTGGCAGAACATTTTGGCATATTGTGAGTTTGAAAGACCGTATACAATATATTTTAAACTCTAGTAGATTGTGACTATTTGTTTGGAATCTTCATCTTTGACTAGGTGTTTGCAATGTGCATGTATAAAGTGCACAACAATAAAATGTGTCTCTAACGTTAAAGTAGAATTGTGATAATAGATTTTCATCAGCATGGTATTAAAACCAAAATATAAAGTGGTGGCACGTGTATACTTAAAAGACAAAATTAACCTTCAATTCCAAATATTAGAGGAATACTTCTCCAAGACAATATTTCCTAGGGAGAGAAAATGTATTGTTTCATGGATAACACTTATTATAAGAGAGTGGGGATTTACCATCGTTTATAGAGGGACTATAAGTTATGGCCTATGTTACATTTGTGAGGTAGTTAAGTTTTGTTTAACTAATTTGTTTGGAACATGTTAGTTATCTATTTAAAATTATGTTTAATATAAATATTTGTGTACAAAATATTAAAGAACTAAAGACTTAAACATTATTATTAAATCATGAACTTACATACAAAATAATTCACAAACACAAATATACTTGTTTATATCACAATACTCTATTTAGGTACACAACATACCCCCTAAAAAAGATTTGTCCCCAATACTTAAGGAGCCCACATACTAGCTTGATCATGTGACTTCTTTTTCTTATGCACTTCTTTTGTCATTGCTTAAAATATGATCACATGCACCTACTAAAATGGATAAGAGCTTTTGAAAATGATCTTCTTTAACGATTTAAATTAACTCATCTAATGTGTTAAGTTAAGGATACTAAACAAGGTTGTATAGATTAATCAAGACACTAAGAATCATGTGATCATAAATATGATTCACATAGATGTGGAAAGATGGTGTTAGGGTTGGACAATATTTCTAATTAAAAAGATTCATAGTGAAAACTCTCTTTAATTGCTTTCTCAAGTTTTATTCTATTAATGATTTTTGGTTACTTGTCTCTATTAGTGAATTATGCTCATGGGGAGACTTCTCATTGTAGCAATGCAAATAAGTGGTTTTCTTTTAAATTTTATGCCACTAGTTCACATGAAATATCTAACCATATCACTTGATCTTGTTGGTCTTAGTTATAGGTAATATCATTGGATCATATCCATTTTCCTCCTTGCTAGCTTTAGTGGATCCCAAGAAATTGCATTTTGCATTATTTTCCCTACCATCAATGTGCACCATTATGTTGACTAAAAATTTTCTTTTCCAATCCAATTGACATAAGGATTGCATCATGCATTATTTTCTCTATAAGAAAATTATGTCATTAAATTCACCAACTAGAATACTTAGAGATAATCATATATGAAAGAATATAACATAATACATAACGATTAAAGGTTTCAATAATCATGAAAGGCTCTAGTGCTTCTAAAATTGGTTACATATCTCTAGATCTATCGAAGTTGCTTGCCTTCCCTTCGATAAGCAAAAGGGATAACCCACGCAAAAAAATATTTCATGCTCTTATTTGATAAGAGCCTCATATCAAGGTGTAGATACATAGCCAACTAAGACCTTTGCACAGAGGGAGTTTTTACTAACAATGAAACCATAAAGGTGTTGGCCACTACCAATATGAGGTCTCCTTACCAATATATTTACAAATATGAATAATCCTTTGCAAATCCTCCCTGCCAATATGGAGGAAACCCTCTACCAATCCTTCCCACTAATACAGGTAGAGTGTCTATGAGTGCACTCCTTAAAACATGAATTTGAATTATTACACCGAAGGTGTTTTTAAGGGGAAGTTGCTTTATAGGGTTTCATTGTATGTCCTATCCTATTCAAATATGACACATCAAAATATTTGTTTTGTAGACTTGCCACCTATTGCATTTTTTTTTTTTTTTTTAAACTTTGTTTTCCCACTTGCGGGTGATCATCATCATAGGTTTGTCAAAGGTTTGTTCACTGAATCATCATCATACAAAACCTTCATTTGTAAGCACAAGCATTTCGGGAAGAAACTTATTTGTTCAATGCATAAGTTTCACCAGCTCAAAAGGCATCCCAACAACAATAGTTAGTTATGGTTCATTCAATTCTGCAATACAAAATCAATAGCTATATCAAGGGCTCTATTAGTGGCTTCATGTCATAATTTCCTAGTGCTACCTGTCGGTCTCAAGATATGTGATCCAGGTGGATATTGGTGGCCACCCACTTATTCCACTGGCTCGAAAAACAGTTTTCCACCTTGGCAGTTTTTCGACATTTTTTTGGGTTCCAAACTTCCGGGGTCATTTTGAGGCCCTAGACGATGTGTTTTGGGGATTTGGGGCCTAGGTGTTTGCCAGGGGCACAGAACTGGGCCAGTCAAAAAATATTCTTCCCGGTTAGACCTTTCCAATGAGCTACCGTGCACCTAAAACGGAGATCGTATGCAAAAATTACGACCCCGGGAAGTTGATGTACTAACTTACCCAAACAGGGCCCACATGACTTTTGGCACTTCATCTCCTAGGGTTAGGTTTTTGGATGTCTAGGGTTTTTGAAATTCATGTTTATTGTAAAATGCCTTCAGAGCCTCATTATAAGAATTTTCTCACGGATGCGAATAGTCATCACATCTCTTCTCAGAGATAAGCTGCCACCATTCTAGCGAGTCTTTCACTCTTTATTTTTACAGTCTTTGTATATTTTCGCTCATTAATAGAAAATTGTGTATTATTGTATCTCTGTGTTTATGGTGTCATCTCTGATACATTTCTGTTATATTATTGGATATCCAAGATATCTCTCTACATTGTTTTATTATATCTTCGCTCTCATTTCGTGCTGAAAATAATCTGGATCAGTGGTATCAGAGCAAGCTGCTCTTGATCGGGGTTTTTTCAGTGCATGTCCCCGACGAGGTCCGAGCATAGAAAGTTGGGTCTCAATCTTGTCTCTCTTGAATACAATCTCTCTCACACACCCAATAAACCCTCCATGGCAGAAGAAAAGAAAAACGACGGATCAAACGATTCTATCAATTTGTTGCTTGAGCAAGCTCTCACGCGACAGAGGGACGAAATGATGGAAAATGTTTCCCACATCCTTCAACGCCTGCCAATAGAAATAGGTGCATCTTTATCAAGTGACCACTTTGGAGGAACCTCGCCTTTCAAGGTACAGGTTAATTTTGATATTCCCGTATTTGAAGGTCAGATAGATGCGGATGCCCTAGACAAATGGTTAAATATGCTAGAAGGTTATTTCTCTATTCACCATTTTTCTGACAGGGAAAAGATCACCGTCGCACTCTTTAAGGCTCTCCCCCATGTCAAACTTGGTGGAAAACTTACTGGGATCAAATTTCCATAGAGGAGTCTGGAACAGTATTACCCACTTGGGATTTTTTTGTGGATGCGGTAAAGGAACAGTATTACCCTGTTGGAAACTATGAGGACTAGTACATGATATGGAGCATAGTGTGGAAAGAGAGGGGCCAAGTAGTGTCAGAGTTCACCAATACCTTCCATACCTTGCGCATCAATATGGGTATCAAAGACTCCGAGCGACATTTGGTTTTAAAATACCACGAGGATCTACACAGATACATCCAAACTGAAATGGATTTTCTAGATATCTCATCACTTAGTGCTGCGTATCGATATGCTATTAAAATTGAGCAGAAATTTAGGCACTAGAACAAATGGGAGTTCAAATATGAAAATCCACAACAACCAAAGTATGATAAAGATGGCCCTAACAAACAACTTCCTGAAAACTAGTCTAAGCCACAGGAAAAGAAGGGTCACAGGAAGACGAAGAAGGACACTGGAAAATGGTGCAATTTCCACAAAATCCCCTAGTACAACACTGATGAATGTCACTCAAAATAGTCATTGGTGGTCGAGATCAAAGGCAAGGAGCCGAACCCTAATTCATAATCTGATTTTGAAAATACTGGTAAAAGAGAGATCATCGATGTAGAGCCCACTGCTACTGTCACGACCGCAACAATTCAACCAGAAGAACCAACATATCCTGAAGAGGGGGAGCACATTTTTCATTCATAGATGTGGGTGAAGGGGACCTGACTACATTTTATTGTTGATAGAAGAAGCCAGAAGAACCTCAGCTCAACAGAGGTCGTCAAACAAATGGGATTGTTGACAACACCCCACCTGCAGCCATACAATATCGGGTGGCTTCGCCAGGGACGAGATCTTCATGTCAACCAGCAGTGTCGATTGTCATATGACATCCATCCCTTCAAGGATGAGGTATTATGTGATGTTTCTCCATTGGATGTCTTTGATGTTCTCTTGGGCCAGCCATATATGTGGAAATGCCATGTTGTTTATGAGTCTCGACCTCGTAGTGTAATTGTTACTTTGGGGGGTCATCTCTACAGAATACCAGAGGTAGTTCCAACTATTGTCCCACCTCAACAGTGCTTCAAGGTAGTATCTCATACTAAAAAATTCAACTTCTTCACAATCTGTTCAAAAGGTGAACAAAAGGACACTGCAACCACTACAGCCTCGGCCCAAGCACCTTCTATCCAATAGAAGCGGGTTGACAATACTACAACAAAGCGCAAATATTCCTTCTGCACACATACATCTCATGCATCTCGATTGGTTGAACACATTCAACCCCGCCAACAATAAGTTTGTGACAGCCTTCCACAAACCAAGCAACGCGACGTCTCCAGCAAGGAAAGTAACTCACCAAGATTCAGATTCAGTAAATGCTTCCCCCTCTCCCTCGGGAACTCAACGTAATGGATACCATTGCTTCCTAAGGAGGGAGGATTGATCCAGGTGGATATCAATGGCCACCCACTTATTCCACTGGATCGAAAAACAGTTTCCACCTTGGCAATTTTTCGGGTTCCAAACTTCTGGGGCCGTTTTGAGGCCCTAAACGACGTTTTTTGGGGATTTGTGGCCTAGATGATTGTCATAGGCACTTACCTGGGCTAGTCGAAAATTGTTCTTCTCGATTATACCTTTCTAACGAGCTATCGTGTGCCTAAAATGAATAGTGTATTCAAAATTTACAACCCCGGGAAGTTGATGTACTAACTTACCCAACGGGGCCCACATGAATTTTGGTGTTTCATCTCCTAGGATTAGGTTTTTGGATGTCTAGGGTTTTTGACATTCCCGTTTATTGTAAAATGCCTTCAGAGCCTCATTGTAACCATCTTCTCGTGGATGCGAGTAGATGTCACATCTCTTCTCAGAGATACATTGCCACCATTCTAGCGAGTCTTTCACTCTGTATTTTTACAGTCTTTGTACATTTTCTCTCATTAATAGAAAATTGTGTATTATTGTATCTCTGTTTTTATGGTTGCATCTCTGATACATTTATGTTATATTATTGGATATCCAAGATATCTCTGTACATTGCTTTATTATATCTTCGCTCTCATTTTGTGCCGAAAATAATCCAGATCAATACGGAGGATGGTGGGGTATTGATGGGCACTTGCCACTTCTTTCTTGAAATAAAGAAGCTCAAGTTTCCTCTCTACGCTCTGCGCCACAAACGAGACCACTTCTTCTCTACATAGATATATATTCTGTCGAATCCCTTCACACTAGGTGATCCCAAGACTTTCATGTTTGATTCCAATGCTCTGTAAGTGGGTTTGAAAATGAACAAGAAATGATAGAATGTGGAATGTCCAGAGAACTTCCCCCAAGAATTACCCTCTGCATGTACCTAGTCTTAGTTTAACATGGAATTATCCTTCTACAACAAATATCTGGACCAAATAGAAAAGAAACAGGGCATCAACCTTCTACAATAGGGGTATGTCATACACACGGTTACTCTCTATGTGGAATAGTGTAATCTTGTCTTGTTGTGATAACTGTCTTGTATCCCTTTGCTTCAAACAACAATTGTTCCACATATGATCTTGACCGAACATCATCCAAAACCACCAAAGTTTGTGGATTTCCTTTTAAACTGAGATTCTTCTATAGTTCATTGTGTGCATCCTTGATTCTATGAACCTTCGAGCTCCAATTATTTTATCCCATGGTCTCCAAAAGGGCCTTCAAATTTGGAGATCGTGAAACAATAATGAAAACTATTGTTTTGGAAGAAATTTGATAATCACAAAGAGAATATGCACTAAAAAAAATCGAAATGAAGCAATAAAATGGGAGTTTGGAGTGAATATTAAAATGAGGGAATTGTTCTTACCTTTGACTTTGGAATTGTTGCAAAGGACTAATGCAAGGGTGGTTTTGTCACTTCCACCCATCCCTTCTACCCCAATGATACTAACTCCCTTCTAGAGTATGATTTGTTTGAACCCACTATAAAGTTTGGCACACCCGAGACTTGAGAGTTGTCATTGTCGCTGGACTATTCAACCATTGTAGTATCAGGAAATCCATCAATGGAGATTTGAAATTGTCGAGTTGTGCTCATTTTATGAAGCACGAAATAACTGAAATGAGCATCATTATTCATTTTGACATTAACACTTTTCATTATATGCCGACCCATTTCTTCAATACATTCAGATCGTTCATTGTCGCCTTTGAAATCCACATTTAGATTGTCCACATCAAGGATGAGGTTGGCCAAGCCTTGGGTGAGAAAGAAATCGTCGACACTCTTTTCTACCATTAGGATCTTCTTTCCATATTGGTAGCTTTTGTATAAATTAAAGTTGCTCACACACTCTAATTTTTGGACAAGGTGAAGGCCATTTTGTAGTTGCACTTGAAACTCTTTGAATGTGTGGCCTATATGAGGTGTGGGGCATAAGTCAAATGAAATCTTGGAGATTTCATCAATTCTACGCTTGATGTAATACCTCTAGGCCGAACCCCAACTGTAAATGTAAATGCAAATGTACTTAAGCTGGTGAGTTGTTTGATATCATTTTTGTATGCACCTTCCATGGTATAGTGCACACATGTATTGCGCACTAAAATGATGAAGTGCGCACGTTCCAGGATATCACGCACAACAAAGTTAAGTGCACGCTATTTTGAGGCCAGGGAGTCTTTGTCTATGTGTTCTGTTGTATAGGCCAGTGAGCCAGTTATTATAAGTTAGGAGGCTTATGTGTTGAATTAGGTCAGAGAGCCTAGATGCTAAAGTCGAGTGAGCCTTATTTTGTATATGTATTATCATTAATATAATAAATCGTTGCATGTAGACCGACCACGATAAAAGCGTATGGGGGACTAAATTCCACTAGTTAGGGAAAGGGGGGGATAAAATTTAAGGAAAAGGGCTAAGCTAGGGAGCTTAAGCTAAAAATGAATATTATTAATATTCCTTTAGTATAAAGTATGGATGATGATTTTATCCTAAGTCCTAAGGATGGGGACAAGTGGGCCAAAGTAGCTCTCAACATGAAAAGTGTCAAGTTGGGAACATGCATACATATAGTTTGGAATTAGTTAATTTTCCCATTCATTCCATCATCATTCACGCACTCATTCAGTTGTCCTCTATACATTTTTGTTACTATCACTATACCTGTACCCATACCCATACCCGTACCCGTACCTGGTTAGCTTAGGATATGGACTGAAGAAACGAGTTTCCAAGCCTGTGGGAGGTTGAAGAGGCAGGTTTTCAGGCCTGTGAGAAAATCTCTCTAAGTGATATAATTGCTGGGAATTAATTCCCAAAGGTGCTAAACTTCAGCTACAGGGCTCTGAGACTTATTATCTAGCTTGTTGTTGAAGCCCCAGAAAGGAAGTGGGGCAGCCAGAGGACTGTTGAGAAGAGAAGGGGAACACTTCTTGGGGTGGGACAGACATGTGGGGAATGAGGGACTATAGGCTATTAGTTCGAGTTGGCACCTGTGACAGAGTCTTTCATGTTGCCTGAGATACATTATCTTGGTTAGGAATCCCTTTACCCGGATGGAGTTTAGTCCCATATTGGGGGTGACCCACTGCTGAGAGTGATGAGTAGCATGGTCTAAGGATGGGAGGTTCGTGGAAGGTCTGCATGCAATTGGTGATATTTTTACCAAGATAAGTGTCAATTATGTGTTAAATTACATGTTGCATTATTATTTATGTGTTTAATTTTATGGGTTTTTTCTGTGTGTGGTTTATACCTATCTTTAAATTTATGGGTATTGCGTGTCTATGCTACATGTATATGTTACTATTATTTCCATATGAATTTGTTCATTTAGAAAATGTATTTGTTTGTTTTAAGTTTTATATATAAAGTTCCGCAAGAGTTTTTGTGTGTATATGTTTTAATTTTGTATACAGTTCGAAATTTTTATGTGGCAGAGCCCAGTGGGATGCTAGGGATGTTACACTTGAGGTGCAAGAGATTTTGTTTTAGTTCCTCACTGGAATATTTGCTAGAAACCATACTGTTCATGATGCTTCTGGTTACTATGAACAACCCACATACCACGATTCCGATGATCGACTGAGAAGCAGGGTCCATAACTATACTGCAAAATCGATACCAAACACATGAGTATACTGAGATATGGTGTTCAATGCTTACATTTCAAGTAGATAGTCAAAACACATGGACATATTCAAGTATATATTGTGATCAAATGGAATCTACTAAAACAAATGACACTCTTCACGAAAATGTTGAAAAGTGGTACCGTGATCAAAGTTTCAATATATATAATTACATTTATAACATCCTGGAGCGGTTAGTTTGTTGAAAGTGGTTTTAATTTTGTGGATTTCTGCGTTATCCTTTTTCAAATCATATACACTCTATGTCTATATCAATATGTCACATAATCTTCTAAATAATTAATTTTTTTTGTTCTGAAAACCTCCGTGTAGATTCTAAAAAATTACATTTAAACAATAATAACACAATTAATAAATGTTTCCAAAAATTACATTTAAAAAATATAAACAATAATAACAAAATTAATAAATGTTTCGCTTATGATACCTTATAAACAATAATAACACAATTAATAAATGTTCTGCTTATATTTCCTTTTTTTCGAAAGACATGAGCTCAATTCAAGAAGAATGGGTACTCTGCAAGTCTAGCATGTGCCATCACAAATCCTTTGGGAAACTAATATAAAGCATTGTCAACATCCAAATATAACTCAAAATCTCTTACACATGTATAAATATCTTTCATGAGATCAGATCATATTAGGGTGTTATATTATGATCCAGATTATTTTTTAGAACAAAATGAAAGTAGAGAGATTACAATGAAATACACATAAATATTGTCAGAAACTAAGAAATACATTAATACATGATTTCTATTAATGAAAGAAATGTACAGAGACTTTAAAAATACATAGTGAAAGACTTGCTAGAATTGTGACAACATATCTCTGAGAAGAGATGTGATGGCTACTCGCATTCGCAAGATGTTCAGTGGGAATGAGCCCATTGGAAAAGATGGAATGGGAGTGGGCCCATTGGGAAAGATGTTCAACTTTCAAAATTGAAGTGTAAATTCAATTTCCATATGGGCGAATCTAAATCTGAATTTTTCCATGAAAGTGTTCATTTTCTATAAAGTGAAATATAGAAGTTATTTTTTTTTTTTGAAAATAATGGTAATAGTGTATTGAATCAATGATGTTTGAAAAATTAGTGATAAGAGTATCTTTAATCAATCAAAGTGAAAAGATTTAGAAAGTAAGTGTCTCTAATTTTTGGGGTGAGAAATTAGTGATAAAGAGCAGTTTAATTTTATTAACGTAAGAATATATGGATCAGGGGTGAGAAATTAGTGATAAAGAGCAGTTTCATTTTATTAATGTAAGAAGATATGGATCGGGATGCATTAATAAAGGTATTGTTTTTTGTTTGAGAAATTATTGTCTCTTTTTCTCACTCAAATAATTAGTGATAAGGTTTCATTATCTTATTATCTTTAGGAAGATAGGAAACAAAGTATTTTAAGAGAAACATGATTTTTTATTTGGGAAATTAGTTTTTCTTTGTTTGAAAAATTAGTAACAAGAGCATCTTAATGTAGGAAGATATGGAGTAAGGGGTTTTAAGAGAATGATGATGAATTGGTAACATTGTTGATTTTGTTTAGGGGGTTTAAATCTCTCTCCCTCTTGTTTGAGAAATGGAGATAAGGGTACACTAGATGTATGGTAAGAAAGTTTGTAAGGTTAGCCATGGTGAATTGGGAAGACATTGCTTTTTTCGAGGTTAATGTCTCTTCTTTTTGTTTGCGAAATGACTGATAAGAATACCCTGAATGTATTAATATGGGAAGATTTGGAAGGTTAATGTCTCTCTACCTCTTGTTTGATAAATTAGTGATAAAGAGTACCCTCAAATTATTTATGTAGTAAGATATGAAGCAAAGGGTCTTAGGCACACCATGATGAATTTGTAAAGGCATTGTTTTTTGCTTGGTAAATTAGTTTCTCTCCTACTTGTTTGAAAAATTAGTGATAAGAGTACCCTCAATATACCAATGTAAGAATATATGGAGAAAAGGGTCTTAGGAGGACCGGATTAATTTGTAAAAACATTGCTTTTGTTGAGGAGGTTCAAATCTCTCTCCCTCTTGTTTGAGAAATTGGGGATAAGAGTACCCTAAGTGTATGATAAGAGTATGATGAATATATTAATGTGGGAAGATTTTGGAGGTTAAAGTCTCTCTCCTCCTTGTTTGAGAAAGTAGTGTTAAGAGTACTCTCAATCTACGAATGTAGGAAGATATGGAGAAAAGGATCTTGGGGGTCATGATGAATTGGAAAATTCATTGCATTTGCTCAAGGGGTTCAAATGTCTTCCCCTCAAGTTTGAGAAATTGGGGATAAGAGTAACCTAAATGTAATCAATGTGGGAGAATATGGAGTGAAGGGTATTTAGATGGGCCATTGGGAATTGGTAAACACATTGCTTTTGTTTTGGAGGTTCAAATCTCTCTCTCTCTCTCTCTCTCTCTCTCTCTCTCGTGTTTGAAAAATTGGTGGTAAAGAGTTTTTTTAGGCTATCAATGTGGAAGGATATGTAGTGAAAGATATTCAATTGTACATACGAGGGCCTCTAAAGATTCAGGTAGGATAAAAGATTTAGTTACATTGATCATGTGAAATATGGTTGTCTGAATCCATTCAAAGTTGATGTGAATGAACATTGATTTGTGTCTATAGGGACTATATGGAAAAACACTATCAACCTCTTAATATAATTAATGGAGTCTAGATTCTGCGATATAGGGACTCTAAGGAAACACAACATAGGTAGCTCTTGTTGATCTTATATAGGTATCTCTTGTTGATCTTATATACGCCTCAGATAATTTATTTCTTGGTGATATAAAAAGTAGTATTTGAATGCTAGAGATCTCCCCATATCAATATCCCATTGCATACCAACTACATATACACCCTTGTCCAACGATTTGTAGCGAGGTATCTTTTTCCACCTTCCTGCCATGCTACATTGGGGATTAGAGGGTTAAATAGGGGTATCTCTTATGATCTCAATGAGAATCATCCATGCACTAAATTGCTTGTAACATATTTTAGTATTGAAGATTATTGAAGTGAAAATAGTATGTTCCAAATTCAATTGGATTGTAGTGTGTAGAACTATTCTCTTCATGTGAATATGATTTGAGAGCATATTGAAAAA
>ML782774.1:106063-124317 GCA_009831015.1 Picea engelmannii
TAGTACATCCTTCATCTTCATTGGGGTTCTTGAGTCAAGTTTGTAATTGGAATCTCCCACACCTTTGATAGGGTATTGATAATCATCTCCAAGTGTAACTTTCTGGGGAAAGTTATTTTCTGTAAGGATAGAGAGAATGTCTCTTTGACCTGTCATGTGCTTGGAAGCACCACTATCTATGAGCCAAGTATCCTCACCAGGTGACACTGATCTTGAGAGGGTAGAGATTAAGACATAGTCTTCAATATGTTCTTTAATCATATTTGTGGGTGGCTCTTCATCTTCAACTGTATGGGCATGGTGCCTTTTGTTTCTCTTCTTGTATTCTTCTCTTCTAGCTGGACAATTCTTAGCAATATGTCCCATATTATCACAATGGTAGCATTAATAAGAGGAGAAATCTCTTTCTCTTCTTTGACCTTTATGAAACCTCTGGAATCTCTTTGGAGGGTGAGGTTCCTTATGTTGATGAGTCTCCTTATGGAAGTGATACCTCTTCTTTCCTCCTTTAGCATGAGCATCTAGGGCTTGATCTTCATCTCTTGAAAGAACTGCTTCTCGATTAGCTACTCTTGCTTCTTCTTGAACACATTCTTCATAAAGAATGTCAAATTGTAGTTTTTCTTTTCTAGCACAAATGGTTTGGATGAATGCATCCCAAGGTCTTGTGAGACCATTAAGAGCTGTCATTATGATTTCATCTTCATCTAGGGTATCTCCAATTGCTTCTAGTTGGTCCTTGAATTGAGATATTCTAGAGAAATGTTCATGAACTGTTTCTCCTTTTTGCATCTTTGTATTCTTGAGTTGAGTTCTCAAGTTCATCTTTTGGTTAATGTTTCTTCCTTCATACAATATGGTTAGGGAATTAAGAATTTCTTTTGGGGTATCTTTAGATGCCACTTGATGGATCAAGTGATCTTTGATAGAGTCTGCAATGATTCTTTTGGCCCTAACCATATCCTTCTAGTGCTTTGCTTTAGCTATAGCATCTATAGGTTCTGGTACATTTTCTTTGATAAATCTTGAAAGATCATTCTCTTCAAGAATGAGTGCAATCCTATACTTCTAGGCACATAAGTCATCCACACCTTCTAACTTGTCAACAAGCTTGGTGCTTGCATACATCTTGACCCAGAGCTAGGAAAATGACCAAAAAATGAAAGTGCTCAGAGATTAAATATGAACTTAACAGGAGGTACGCTTGGCTGAGGCGAGTATGTTGGTGTAGTTAGATTTTAGAAAATCCAAATTTTACCCTTTCAAATTTGAGGTGCGGAAATCTGGACTAGTACTTCTGGTACTGGTTCTGGTTTTCTTGTACCAATGAAAAATAGGGTTTCACTTTCCGGGAGTTCTGTCCACTGGAAAACTGTGCTCAAGCTGCCAATGAGTTCTCTAGGATAGGGCGCACTTGATGAATTTTAGGCTAAAATTCCTTTTCAATAAAAATCCCTAATTTTCTTGTATGGCAACGATGATGTTTTTGCTTATCCAATGAAAGGTGCTCTCTTCAGTTTAGCTCTGATACCATGTTAAGTTTTGAGCTATTATTAGGTTTATTTTCAATTTACTAGATAACCATAGCATAGGTAGGATCACTAAGAGAAACACAATCACAAGATACATAGCATTTATCCTGGGAAATCCTCATGGGGAAGAAAACCCAACAAAACTTCCTTAATATAGATAGCCAATACAATGCCAAGACAATAAACAAAAACATTAGAGAATATCCAACACTGAGCAATGCACCTCTCTCTTCCTTCTTCTCCCAACTGCAACTCTCCAAACTTGTGCACTTGATGAGTGAATGAGTGAGTGAACAAATGAGGTGCTAGCCTCCTTTATTTATACTCGCTGGCAGGTGCGCTGGAAAGGTGTCTCTTCACTTGGCACGGGCGACTTCTCTTCTTAGTGGTTAAAACCACTTTAATTAGGCCCGTGGGCCGACTTTTTAATTATCATAATATAGTTAGGGTTTGACCAATCCACAAAAGGGGATTTGGTCATTTACAATGCCCGACATGATCAATCCACAAAAGGAGATTGATCTAATTAATAATGACTCAATCATAAATAAAATACTCTTTGCAGTTACAATATTTCAATAGAGGAGGACACATTAGTGTGTCTAAAAATATGGTCTTTGGTAATTATATTTCTTGCCTTGGATACAAGGCCATGTTCTTTGAAAAGGTGCCATGGGAATTCCATGGTGGTGGAAGGCTATATGGAAATTTAAACCACCCTTAAACAATAGGGTGCTTTTATGGTTGGTTCTTATGAATATGACTCTCACTTGGGATTTTTTACACAGGAAAAGTTGGTAGGATCTTGGTTATTGTGTTTTATGTAGAAGAGAGGAAAGATACATAAACTACCTCTCTATACATTGCTATTTTTTTCCAAAGATTGTGATCTCATGCACTGTCACTAGCACGTGGTCCTTGCTCTTAGCAAAGGAATTCTATGGAATAATTTTTAAATCATGTGTTCAAGGATATAGGATAAAAAAATCACATGGATCTCTCCCATGCCATATCTATGGAAAATTGGTTAACAAGAAATGCATTGATATTTCAAGGCAAGGACATTCCAACTTTTCAAGTGTCATCTTAGACCAAGTTCACCTATCTAGGTATATGGTCATTTAATAGGATCAATCCACCCAAATAGATCGAGGCCTTAGTGATTAATACAACTTAGGTTCGGGATTTCTTTTATGGTCCAACTAAGTAGGGAAATCTTGGATTATATGGGGCATGTAGTATATTGTTCTTATACGATTCTCATAAGATATGTTTTAAAGATGGGATTGGTGATGGTTCAAACAATTTTGTGGCATCGAATGCTTTGATGTTATTACTTTAATGCACTATGGAAAATGATGTTTCCCACTGACATATTTATGTTGATTCTAAGCTTTTTATGGACTAGATGAATGGTAGGATTGCAATTCAAAATTTGGTTTGATGCCCTATTTTCGATCAACTACAAAGGTTGTGGAGAAGAACACAGTTGTAGATAGAAACTCTCTTTGAGTTCTACGAAGCTCTGCCAAGTGGGCATTGAGCACATGCATAGTGATGCATTGAGAAGAACTCTTCTGTGAGTTCAGACAGAAGTCAGAATCACTGAGGATTCTGAGAGCCCTTCCAGGGGGGCATTGAGCAGGTGCATAGGGTGCACAGGGGAGGACAGAACTACTGGATGTTTTGTGAGAAAATACTCTACCAGGAGGGCATTGAGTAGATGTGCATATAGGCACAGGAGTAAAAAACTCTTTGAGTTCTGGAATGTGAAGAAGAGTCCAAGGAGAAGGATCTTCACAGGGTTGTTGAACACCTTGTAGACTCAGCAAGAGGTTGCTTGAGCAAAGGAGTGCTAGGAGGGCATCATATTTCTCCATCTACAGGAGAAGGAAGAAGAGAGAAAAAAATCCCTTAGAGGTCTAAGTTCACGAGTAAAGCTCAGGGCGGATAGCACTTTCATGTGTGAAGACTCTGCAGGAGCGCAGAAGTCAAAAATCTCCAAGGATTTGAAGAAAAGCTCAGGAGGGATAGTGTTTTTACACGCGTAGGAGAGAACTCAAAGTAAAGGAGCTCGCAGGGAAAAGAATTCAAGGTCGAGGCCTTGTGCATTTGGAATTCTTCCAAGTCCCGAAAGAAAGCAGCAAAGCTTGGGAGGAGGCATAGCTGCCATCAGGTCCAGCTGGAGAGATCTGGACCATCGACAGTTTTCACGTCCAAGCAACACGAAGAGCGCACAGGAAGAAGAGATCATGAGCCATTGGATCTCACTCAGATACCCGTTAGCCATCGTATCTGATAGGAGTTGCGAGGGAGTTAAGACTTCGTGAACAGAGGAGTGAAATCCCGAAAAAGAAGGCTTATCGGGATAGCGGAAATCGGGATATCGAAAGTCTCAAGGACAAGAGATCGGGTCACTTCATAGTGAAAACCCTGAATTTGATCTGAGCCATCCATTCATTAGGACACGTGGCGGAGATCAAGAACCCGTTGGTATTTTGGCTACCGGGGTTTTGAGTTGACAGAGAAATTGTGACATCGGGGAATCGCAAGTCGTGAAATCCTGAACTGAATCAGGACTGTCCGTCGGTTGAGACACGTGGCGGCGATCAAGAGATCGTCGACATTTTGCATGTCGGGAGTTCGGGGATCAAGATGACAAGACGTCGGAGAATTTCGGCATTTTATTTCGCGAAATCGCGAAATGATTGAGGACCGTCCATCATAGGGGGATGCGTGGAAGCAATCCAAAACTTCGAGGAAAATCCCAAAAGAAAAGCCATTTCGGAAAATCAGGATTCGGAGATTCGGGAATCCTGAAGATAGGAAGCACGCACATTTCGAAAATGCAAAGTATGAAACCTCGATAAGGTGGAAAGCTCTGTTGTGGGGCCAGCTGATGTCACTTCGGCACATCGGAGGTCAGGAGTGCGAAGGAGCAACAACGAGGAGGAGTCTCGCATTGGGAGAACCCGAAACGCGAAATCCCGAAAGGGGTTTCCTAGTTGACATCATATCAGAGTTTCGGGGATCAGAACTTCAGGGGTTTCGAGGACGAGAGCCCAAAGACATTTCGGGAACGGAATTCACGAAATCACGAAAAGGTAAAGGCCCTAGAGAATCGAGATATTGGGATTCAGAGGATCAGGGATCCTGAGGACAAGAGGTCCAATACATTTCAGCATTTGAAAGTCCGAAATCTCGAAACGAGATAGGACTGCGGTCGTATGGAATAGTGGTCACACGGACCGAGAGATAGCCCTGGGGTTAAATATTGTTAAAGTGTTTCGACGTATCGATATTTCGGTGATCGGGGAATCGAGAGAATAGGGGTTCTTGTGACATCGGGAATCAGGAAACCCCGAAGCCCAAAATTTTATTTTCCTGTTGTGGAAGGAGAAGCGGTCGTGTTCAAAGGCCGTGAGGAGCAGAAAGGACTTGTGGATTGATTTTAATAGATATTCCAGTGAGGAATGAAAGAGATGCTTCAGCTCAAAGTGAAATTTGAACGATCCTTAAGACCGGGAGGTCAGCACAGAGACTCTGTCAAGGCAGAGGTGGCGTCTGCATCATGATGACTCTTTGTACACATGACAGTTCATATTCTGTCTCATCGGTAACCCTAATGGATTACGTTTTCAATAATATGCTTGATTTTCCCTTTTCAACTCATTTATTTTAACATTGGTTCCATGGATCTTGGTTTCCTTCAAAAACCAAATGACTATGGAAAAAAACACTAGGTCTGGGTTTATAGAAATATTGAAATAAGAGTCCCCTTGTGGTGTAATTGTTGTCTTTCTAGGAGTGGGAGTGTTACACACCAAAATGTCACACTTGAGTGTCGCACCCTAAGTGTCACAAAGTGATGTATACACATTGTTAACTGTTGCATGCACTGTAGCAAGTGTCGTATGCACCTCACCTAGTGTCGCATTCACTTTTCTAAGTGTCGCAACCCCTTGATGCCATAAAAAAAATTGCCACAATCCCTAAGTCATGTTGGAAGAATAATCGCCATTATCTAATAGCAGAAACACACCTTTTTTATTGGAAATTTCAACCAATTTTGAGCATTTTAGAAGGGTGGTTCTCCCCTACACATGTTGAGGGGGCGCTAGTTCTCCCTCTAAGCCTACTAGGGGGCGCCAATGGATCTCTGTCTCTCACAAGGGGGGAGCACCAATCTTGTTAGAGGAAATTTTGGGATCTTCCACCTTTTCCTAAGGGACAACTCCGAATGGGATGAGGTTGTTGTGGTCGACTCCTATACTATGGCTTAATCTTAGGATCAAATCCCAACCTTAAGGAGCCATATCCTCAACCATATCCTTCATTATCTCATGGTGGTTGTACCTCTTAATCCTATATATTGAAGGTATTTCCAAGGTGAAGGGAGAGATTGGAGGTATCAAACCTTTGATTCTTTGGGGAATCCATTGAAGTATCATCATTTTGATCTTGGTTCATTCGTGCAAGGGATGGACGAGGAGAGATTGGAGAAGTGTTGCATCATCAAGCATGATTTGTAAGTGCCTCTTTTGGCTTTCCAATTAATATAAACGTGGCCTATTCCCTTCAAGTTCATGTGTTCTACATTTGATTTTCTGTTGTCGTTTCAATATTCATAGGTAGATTTTCTTTATCTAATCATATAGAGTAGGAGGAAGATTTCCTTTGCTAGTGTTTGCAGGACTTCAGTTGCAATGAGGAGATTAGAGATCAAGCCCATGGATTGTGTAATACCCCAAGCCGAGCCCCTGTGAAATGTATTGATGTTGTAGGCTGGTGAGCCAAGTATTGATAAGTTGGTGGGATTATGTGTTATAGGCCGAAGATCCTAGATGCTAAGGCCAATAATCCTAATTTTTGTATATGTAAGTATGCAGATCATTAATAAAAATTATACATCACTGCATGTAGATCGATTGGGAAGAAAGAGTGACGGGGGACTGAGCTCCACTAGGTAGGAAAGGGGATGGGATTGAGAGGCGAAAGAGGGGCTAAGCTAGAGGGCTTAACCCAAGGGAATATTATAATATATTCCTTAAAATGAAAATACTAAAGTGGGGAAAATAAACCCAGTTATCCTAAGTTCCTGGGAAAGGAAACGAGTGCTAAATGGAGTGCATGAAGCTCCAGAAAGACAGATGTCGACTCGGGTGCATGCAGTTAAAGCTGGAAAGTCAGATCATTGGAGTGCTTCACTTCCGATTCTTCGATCCTTTGCCTAACTCACCTGGCCTCCATTGTGGACCTCTGCATCTTTCACGCACCTCTGAAACCAGTAACCCATGAGATGACCTATGTTTTTCCTACGAAGCACAACGTATCTGTACTTTCCAGAGACGTGTTGTGCCTTATCGAATTGTGGTTGTTGCCATCCCTTGAATTGAGTTGAAGTTGGTTGAAGAAGTGGGTTGTCAGGCCCGTGGTTGAAGAGGCAGGTTGTTAGGCCTGTGAGCAGCTCTCTCTAGAAGAGAGAGTTTGCTGGGAAGTGATTTTCTCCCAGAGAGAGTCCAACACCAACTATGGAGCTCTAAGAATTCCTGATCTAGCCTGTTGCCGAGACCCTAAAAGGGAAGTGGAGGAGCCGATGGACTGTGGAACAATGAAGGTGCATATTCCTGAGGTGGAACAGGCATCTGGGGAATGAGAGTTCGTGAGTAGTGGGTGTAAGAAGGATCTTGGTGATAATCCTTCCAGTTGCACTGTGCAGTCTTCTGTATCCTCAGCCTAGTCTAGGATTCCTTTGCCCTAGGTGGAGCTTAGTCCCAGCTCGGGTGTGACCCATTGCTGAGCATGATAAGAAGCGTGGTCTAAGGTTGGGAGGTTCTTGGAAGGTCTGCATGCAGTTGTAGGACCTCAATTAAAAGATAAGTATTCATTTCCATGTTCATTCACATGCCATGTATTTATATATGATGTTACATCTATGGGTTTGTCTGGATTACTGCATGTATGATTTTACTGTTATTTCTTCATTAAGATCTGTGATAGCAGAACTCTGCACAAATTTGTGTATGGTTAGAATATTTTGTCTGTATGCTTATAGAGACAGAATGTTTTAGTATTATCTCCGCAAAGTTATGTGGTGGAATGGCCTGGCCTACTGGTTTAAGGCCAGGAACGACCACAAATTGATATTAGAGCTAAGAGAGACGTTCTGTACTGACATTTCTCGACCTGTTGGTGGCTGGGGACATGAAAAATTGGTATCAGAGCCAAGGTTTCAATACTAATCCTGGATGGGCCATGTTAGTGGAAGTTGAAGGAAAAGTTTCGGAAAAGAATTGTTGTCGAAATGGGCAAAATTCAAGTTCAGAGCCTATGGTTTCTACCCAGAACCTGGATGGGCCACGAATGAGAAATTCATAGTAGGAAGTCCAGAGAATTTTGATGTACTGAGTTCTAGAAGGGTGTTGAAAGAACATTCGGATTGTGTTCGGAAACACAGGAGGTGTAGCAAGTTTAGGAAATGGCCACAAAGAATGAAATCACAACATTCGTGGTGTTGGGCCATAGGATATGTTCGGAAGAAGGAGGGTCCTTCACAACTGTCATATCTGGAGAAAGGTGCAGTAGGGTTTAACTGTAAGTCCTTAGAAATTCGTGACTTCGACAAGGTTTACGGGTTATAAGAGAAAAAACTGTCGAAGCCTGAATTTCAGAAGTGCCAAAAAGGATCTACATCGTAGATTCGGGGGGGGGGGATTATTGACCGTTGGATCAATCGAAGATAGATTAGAGCCATAGGATATACACACAAGGGGTTTTGATTCGTGGATCTGACAACAGTTCGTAACTTTGGAGTTCGACGGTTGGGAGATTTGGGGTGTGTTGGTGTACAAACTGCTGAGGCCCAAAGTTTCAAAGCGACGTGGCTTGCTGATGTCACTTGAAATGATGTGGACACATGTGATGTGTGCCACATATCAGTGAGTTAAGAACCTTTGGATGAATGAGATGCCTGATAGAACGTGACACATGTCACCCTTTTGAGTGGGACACGTATCCACTTCTAATATTTCTCCATGTGGGCCGCCTCTCGAGCATGGATGGTGGGGCCTTGATGGTCATAGTGGACGCATGGTACCAGATTGTGAAGTCTGAAGACTTGACACTCTGGAAGAAAAGGTTCATAAGGGAATGGAAGGAAGAAGTTTCAGAAGTTTCGTAGCGCCGAGATGACAATATGTAATGACTTCACGGGGTTGACCTGGAATTATTCAGAGATTAACGGTTTGGGAGTGTTTGGGATTTGTGGATGTGAAATTCTCCAAAGTCTAGAAGCTCTAAATATCTAAAGTCCCGGAGCTCCGAAGCTGGGAGTTCTATAGTGGATATCAATCATTGGATGTTGGGAAGTTATGGACCGTAGATCCGTCATTCTTCACTCATTCTACCATTCGTTGTTCTCTGATGATGAGATGTGTGGAAAAAGGGGAAACCTTTGAATCCCTGAGCTTGAAGTTTCTAGGCTCTAGATAAGCGCCCAAATCATAAGCACTGGGTCACAGCTGTGGTCCCATGTGAACTAAGGGAGAAAGAAAAGGGCCTATGCCCGAAAATTGTTGCAGAACAGAACTAGGCTTAGAGACGAACGCCCGTGGGGTTCTTGACCGACCAAGACCTTCATAAAATGGAATCTGATATTGTTTCTGTTGAATCAGATTGGTTTATTTTGGAAAATTATTAAAGTCTGATAGCCCGACAAAACTCAGTTGACTGTACATTTTGCAGAAAAAACCGTTGACAGAACCGAACCGAATTGTTCCATGGTGCAGAGAAATGGAGGGGGTACAAAATGATTCTAGTTCAGAGAATGAAGCTAGAGGAATGGATTTCCATTTGAGAGTTGAAGGATCGAACTCCAATGGGATTGAAGAAGAGATAGATAAGGAAGGAATCATGATGAAAATCATTGAAATATTGCAGAAAGATGTCCAGACTCACCGAGCATATAACAAAAATCTCATGAAATCTAGGGAACAACAGGGAGAATTAAACATAAATTTGATACAGAGCCTAGAAATAATAGAAAACAAATTGGATAAGGAGACAGATTCCAATAAATCAGGAAGTCACAGGTTCCTTGATGAGAAAAGAAAATCAAGGAGTGTTGGCAGGCACCATCATCCCTCCCAAGGGCACTCCAAGAGGAAGGCCCATAGTAGTTCAAGCCCATATCCTACCAGAAATCATAAGAGATCTAGAGTGGATGAACTGAAGAGTGAAATGAACAAGATTAAACCTCCTACGTTTGATGGAGAGCACCAGAAGGAGGAAGATGCTTAGACATGGCTTCTTGGCATGAGAAAATATTTCCAACTACAAAATTACTCCTCTCATGCAGAAGGAATAATTGCAATGTATCAACTGAAAGGAAAGGAATCCATGTGGTGGGATCAACTTGTGCAAGTGCAACAAATTAAAGAGAAAAATGTTACCTAGAAGGAATTCAAGAAGTATTTCGAAAAGAAGTACTTAACTAAGATATATTATGACAAGAAAATGAAAGAGTTCTTTGAACTTAAGCTGGGAAGTATGTCCATTGATGAATATGAAAGAAGGTTTTTGGAATTGCTGAAGTATGTTCCCTTCATCAAGGATGAGACAATTAAGATTCAAAGATATATGAGTGGGATGCCATATGCCATTAGTGACAAGATCCAATATGATGATCCTAAAACTATGGAAGAAAATAGAAGGAGAGAAAAATGCTTATATGATCAGCAAAAAGAAAAGCCCACTTTCCAGAAGGTTTGGGAGGACAAGAAGAAGTTCAAGAGAGAGAAGAGGTAGAAGGGAAATAAGCCTCCCTTTTTCAGAAACAATCCTCAAGGGAAACCATCTTTTAGAGAGCATAGAATGGCTGAGGTATGGAGACAAAGGCCAAGGCAGAAACCCATTCAATGTTGGGGTTGTCAGGGAGATCACAAGTATAGAGATTGTCCTCACAAAAATGGCAAGGTGAGAGTTGTCCACAATGTCCAGCAAGCAGAAACAGTGGAGGGCATGGGCATAAATGTATCCAGGATCTATGTCCCTAGACAACAAGAAGACAAAATATCAGTCACATATGATTGAAGTGGAAGGTATGATCAACAACCACACCATTTCTATTTTAATTGATTCAGGGGATAGGCATAGTTATATAGATCCTAAGATGGTGGAAAGTTTTCTTTTTCCAAGAAACAAGCATGCAAACTTGTCTTGGTTGGTTCAGCTGGCTACAGGAGCCAAAAGAAAAGTTACCGAAATGGTTAAGTCATGTCTTATGGACATGAATGGACTGAGCATAAGGGAAATTTTGAACATCTTTCCTTTAGGTTCCTATGACTGTATAATTGGGATGGATTGGTTAGAACCACACCATTATATCTTAGACTATCATCAAAAGGAATTTACTTGCTTGGATGAGGAAAGGAACCTAAAGAAAGTCCAAGGAATTCCCAGGACAGTTGTTGTCCGATAAATTTCAGCCATGCAACTGAAGAAATGCTACAAGAAAGGCTGTCAATTATTTGCATCCCATATGGAGGAAGCACCTAAGGATAAGGTGTCAAATCTGGAGGATCATGCAGTCCTAGAATATTTTGAAGACGTGTTCAAGGAGGTACCAGGACTACCTCCAAAAAGAGATATTGATTTCTCCATAAACTTGATGCATGGAGCATCTCCAGTGTCAAAGACTCCTTACAGAATGAGTACACCAGAGATGAAGGAACTACAAATTCATCTTGAAGAGATTCTGAAGAAGGGGTATATATTCCCAAGTGTATCACCTTGGGGTGCCCCAGTCTTGTTCATGAAGAAGAAATATGGAACAATGAGATTGTGCATTGATTTCAGACAGTTGAACAAAGTGACTATAAAGAACAAGTATCCCTTACTGAGGATTGATGATATTTTTGATCAATTGAAGGATGCACAGATATTTTCAAAGATAGATCTCATGTCAAGGTACCATTAGGTAAGGATTAAATAGGAGGATATCAACAAGAACACCTTCAGGACAAGGTATGGTCATTATGAGTTCACAGTGGTGCCATTTGGGTTATCAAATGCACTCGTTGTTTTTATGTGCTTAATGAATGGTGTTTTCAGGGAATATTTGGACAAGTTTGTCATTGTATTTCTGGATGACATTCTTGTATATTCCAAGTCAGAGGAAGAGGATGAGAACCATTTGAAGATGGTGTTTCAATTTCTAAGAGAGCATCAGTTGTACGCCAAATTGAGCAAGTGCTCATTTTATCAAAACAAAATTCACTACTTGGGGCATATCATTTCAAAGGATGGGATAATAGTGGAACCTGAGAAGATAGAAGCCATTAAAGAATGGTCAACGCCAAAGAATGTGACAGAAGTCAGATCCTTCATGGGTAGAGATGGGTATTACAGAAGGTTCCTTGCAGGGTTTTAAAGAATAGCTTACCACATCACTTCCTTGCAAAGGAAGGGGAAGAAATTTCAATGGACAGAAGAATTTGAAAGAACCTTCCATCAATTGAAGTAGTTGTTAACTAGTGCTCCAATTCTGAAGATTGTAGATCCGAACGAGGATTTTGTGGTTTACACAAATGCATGTAAAGAAGGACTAGGAGGAGTCCTCAACTAGAATGGGTTTGTAATATGTTATGAGTCCATAAAATTGAAAGAGCATGAAAGGATCTATGCTACTCATGATTTGGAGTTGGCAGCCACTGTACACACTCTAAATAAATGGAGACATTACCTCATGGGAAATAGGTTTGAGGTGAGGACAGACCATAGTAGTCTGAAATATATGTTTGATCAACCAACTTTGAATGCTAGGCAGAGTAGGTGGTTGGAATTCCTCTGTGAGTATGACTTTGATATCAAGCACATCAAAGGAAAGGAGAACAAAGTGGTTGATGCACTCAGCAGGAGAGTGTGTGAACTACATGCTAAAACCATCAGAATGTATTAGATGGATCTTCAAGGAAGAATCTCCAAGGCTGCAAATTCATATTTGTAGTACATGGAACTAGTAACAAAATTGCAACAAGGTAAAATGCAGCAGAAAATTGAGGATTATGAATTGGGAGTTGATGGAATCCTTAGGTACATAAAAAGAGTCTATGTACCCAATTCTCAAGAATTGAGGAGTGCAATTTTAAAAGAGATGCATAAAGTTCCTTACGCAAGACACCCAAGATATCAGAAAACAATTTCAGCAATCAGGAGCCAAATATTATTGGCCAGGCATGAAGAAGGAGATTATTGAATACATAGCTAAATGCTTGGAATGTCAAAGGGTCAAGGATGAACATAGACATCCAGCTAGATTACTGCAGCCATTACCCAGTCCTGAGTGGAAGTGGGAAGTGGTGACAGTGGATTTCATCACAGGATTACCTAGAACAAATAAGCATCATGACTCCATCATGGTGGTGGTGGATAAACTTACTAAAGATGCCCATTTTATTCCATTGAAAAATACTCACAATGCAGCTAATGTTGCTGATATCTATATGAGGGCAGTAGCACGATTGCATGGCATACCCAAGACAATTGTGTTTGATAGAGACCCAAAATTTACCTCAATTTTTTGGAAAGGGTTATTCAAGGGGTTCATAATGAACCTGAACTTCAGCATAGCCTATCATCCTGAGTCTGATGGGAAAATAGAAAGGGTGAAATAAGTGATAGAAGACATGCTAAGGAAGTATGTGATGGACAAACCATCTAAATGGGAGGATTATCTACACTTGGTGGAATTTTCTTACAACAATAGGTATCAAGAATCACTGAAGATGATACCATTTGAAGCACTTTATGGCAGAAAGTGAAACACCCCAGTAAGTCGGGATAACCCAGCTGATAGGGTAGGGGTTGGGCCAGAGATGCTCAAGGAAATGGAAGAAAAAATGATGACGATTAAGCAGAATTTGAAGGCTGCCCAGGATAAGAAGAAAAGCCATCCTGATAAGAACAAAACTCACTGAGAATTTAAAGTGGGGGATCATATATTTTTGAAAGTGAAAGCCAACAAAATCTCCTTGAAGTTGGGAAATTGTTCAAAGTTAGCAGCCAGATATTGTGGACCGTTTGAAATCCTAGAGAGGATTGGTCTAGTAGCATATATGCTTGCATTACCTACATTTATGTCTATACATAATGTGTTTCATGTGTCTTTGCTTAAGAAATATATACATGATGATAATCATGTCGTCGATTGGAATGTGATTCAGGTGGAGCAAGAAAGCACTTTTCGGGTGCATCTAGTGCGTATATTGAACCGAAAAAGCAAGCATCTCTGGAATCAAGCCATAGGGATTGTAAAAGTTCAATGGAACTGGTACGGTCCTGAGGACGCAACATGGGATCATGAAGATGCTATGTGGGCAGAGTACCCACATCTTTTTTAATATTTTGAAAATCTTGTTGATATTATGTAAATGAGTTGCACTGAGGACAGTGAAAAAATAAGGGGAGGGGATTGTAATACCCCAGGCTGAGCCCCTGTGAAATGTACTGATGTTGTAGGCTGGTGAGTTGAGTATTGATAAGTTGGTAGGCTTATGTGTTATAGGTCGACGATCCTGGATGCTAAGGCCAATAAGCCTGATTTTTGTATATGTAACTATGCAGATCATTAATAAAAATTATACATCGCTGCGTGTAGACCAACCACGAAGAAAGAGTGATGGGGGAATAAGCTCCACTAGGTAGGGAAAGGGATGGGACTGAGAGGCTAGGAAATAGGGGCTAATATAGAGGGCTTAACGCAAGGGAATATTATAATATATTCCTTAAAATGAAAATACTAAAGTGGGGAAAATAAACCCAGTTATCCTAAGTTCCTGGGAAAGGGAACGAGTCCACCTCAAATGTGTCCAATACATGGAAGGCCCCAGTTACATTGTAACACCCTGTTTCCCCCAGTCTATAAAAATAACTATATTGGCCAAGAACTATGGCAAACTCAAAGATGTGAATATTTGATTTGACGGACCTTTGCATAAAAGGTCGATGAATGTAAATTATGTTATCAATATGTGTTGCATGACTGTTGGGAGAGGGATGTGCTAAAAGAGACCACGATGGCTAATGAGAGGTGGTGGAAGGGACCTGGAATGGGTGCGTTAACTTCCACTGAGCCAGTACCGTACTGGTTTATACTTGCTCAAAAACCAAAGCAACTCTCTAATCCTGGAATGGATTTCTCGTCAGATTGGTAGGTGAGGATGCTCCTCAAGAGTTAATGAGGGGATGGGGGTGAACCGCCCATCTGTAACAGCCCTCAGACTTGACCATAGACGGCGAAATTTGTGCCACATGCAACCTTGCAGACAAAATTGGCAAGAGAGGAAATGCGGTAAGGGGAGAAGAGCGTGCACGACGGGGATTGCGGAAGAGAAATGGAGAAAAACTTGGAAACGTAGGGACTTATGAATATCAGGAGAAGGAGAGTAACCTTTGTCCTAGATTATTTTTATGTATCAGGAGAAGGAGAGTAACCTTCGTCCTTGACTTCCATTGAGCTAGAAGTAGGAGACTGAACCTCAAATTATCGTGGTCTAGCTCGGGGGTGGCTAGTGGTAAATCCGGTTGGAGTCATTGAGCCTACGGTTTGGTGGAAATGAGAACCCCTCTCAATAGTTGCATCACGCCTGGTAGATCTGATAAGTGTTTTATACCTTGTATTTTGAACTGAATATCATGAATACATGCTTATGTCTATATGCCCATAATAATTTCTGTGTAGAATGATTGCCTGGTGTTTTAGACTGGAAATAATGGATGCATGTGTATACTTACATGACATAGTTGGTTTCTGTACAAAGGATTAATTTTGGGGCATGAGTTCGCTCCACTTAGAATCGTCTTGTTTGCTTGACTCTCGTAATGTTCCGGGAAGGCTCCTCGAGAGTACTCTTCCCCGGGGATTACCCCATAAACCTTTGAACCGTACTAAACCTTTATCCAGAGACTCGACTGAGATCAGGGAGGATTTCCCAAGAACCGTCTGAAGGATTCATGCGATCCGGACTTGGACACCTTATGCAAGAAAGAGTAGCTCTCTAAGGTCTCAGAGTCGTGCAGGTTTGAAGCCCCGAGAGGTTGAATTTCATGATTCAAGCTCAGAAGGGATAGCGAGTCCAATTATAGAAAGAGAGAATACCCTATCGTTGGGTAGACGTATGGTCCAAATCCTTTCAGAAATACCCCAGATCTATCAAGACCGATGGATCTAGAGAAGGAGCGTAGGCGTTAACACATCGACCCTTTTCAGCCTTCACAAGTAGCGATGGGATCCAGGACCATAGATCCAAGGATCTGATGGAGCTCTATTGACCATTGATCTTAGCCTTTACACCAACAGGAGGGCAGCATTTTGCTGACTCGCGACTTGGGGTGGTCAAGGGTAGGATTGCACGAACTCACGATTCACGAGATCGCGACGTGATCGTGGTCGTTGGATCTAGGCCATGGGAGAACCGTGGGATCAGAACTTTCATGGTTATTGCCTATCGGGGGTTCGAAACTTGAGAGAGTTTCTTTTCGACTGTAGAAGTCGCGAAGTGTCGAGCACCGAGGGCTAGTGCAAACACGTGGCCCATCCATAATTGGGGACCGCCTGGTTGATAGGTGGCGTAACAACAAGCGCCCAGAGGAAGGTGGAAGCGGGTGACCAGTGGTGGACACTTGTCGCTTGGGAAAGAGTCAACCCATTGTTGACTTATCATGGCTCGGGGTTTCACAGGATGAAGAAGTTGCACCTTGATTGCTAAGGCCGCGAAATACCGAGAGCCGAGGTCACGTGCAACGGGCGGTGAGTCAACCCACTTCTTTTGATGGTGAAATAAAGAAGGGGGAGGAAGCGGAGGCCTGGCTACTTGGACTAAAGAAGTATTTCAGAGTCCATGAATTCTCATAAAACTTTAAGGCCCGAGTAGCCACCTTCAACTTGAATGGAAAGGCCTCCATTTGGTGGGAAGACCTTAAGAATGTAAAAGGGATTCACGAAGAGGACCTGTCTTGGGAAGGGTTTGAGAAATATTTCAGGAAGAAGTATCTGTTGGAAAAGTATTTCGGAAATTCTAAAGAATTCTAAAAGACACCATAGAGGAAAAGTATTGCGAAAAGACTAAAGAATTCTATGAACTCAAGCTGGGGAAACTCACCATAGAGGAATATGTCAGCAGATTCCTCGAATTGTTGAGGTACGTACCATATATAAAAGCAGAAAAGGAAAAGGTGCAATGATTCATCAGTGGACTACCTAAGGACTATCGAGACATGATTGAGTTTGACGAGCCAAAGACACTAGAAGACACTATTCGAAAGGCAAGATATTGTTATGAACAACTGGGGCATAGGACAGAACCTCGCGAAGGATGGAAGCAGAAGAATAGTTTGGGATTCCAGAAAAAGGGGTTTAAATCCCCAATATTTAAAAACTATAAAAAGGACTCAAGGATGAGCTTCCCAAACCGAAGTGTACACCAACAAAAGTTTCACTCCTAGAGTGGAAATAAACCTTCTGGATCTACCCCAGGAAAGATTGATAACCCAAAGAGAGAACCCTTGAAATGTTGGGGTTGTGGAGAAGAACATCTACTAAGGGATTTCCCGCACTAACATCAGAACAATCAAAGAATTTACAACCTTCAAGAAGCTACCACCGTCAATGATGTGGCCAGGAGTGTGCTACAAATCTATGCAGCCTTGGATAATAAACAAGCTGACCACCAAGCTTCAATGGTGGAGATGGAAGGTATGATCACCAACCATCTAGTGTCTATTCTAATTGACCTTGGTTCAAATTTGAGTTATATATCTCCTAAGGCTATTGATAAGTGTAAATTACAGCCACATAAACACGCCAAGCTATGGTTGGTACAGTTAGCCACTGGCACCAAAAGAAAGGTAGCGGAGGTCATACCAGTTTGCCAATTCACAATGGGTGAATTCCCCACCCAAGCAACCCTTAACATACTACCCCTAGGATCATATGACCTGTTGATTGGTATGGACTGGCTAGCCACATATAAAGCCAGACTGGACTGTTACCATAAAACCTTAGAATGTATAGGTGAAGAAGGAAGAAGGATAACCCTTCGAGGGATCCAAAAACCTGTCTCGGTGAGACAAATATCATCCCTTCAAATGAGAAAGTATTGCAGAAAAGGATGTCCACTTTATGCGATACAGGTGTTGGAATCAGTTGAAGATGACAAACCAAGCCTCGAAGACCACCCCACACTAAGAGAATATAGAGATGTATTTACGGAAGAGCTACCGGGTCTATCTCTGAGAAGGGACATTGACTTCTTGATAAAACTTGCACTAGGAGTGGTGCCAGTGTCTAGGACACCCTACAGGATGAGCGCACCCGAGCTAGTTGAGCTTAAATTACAACTAAAAGAAATGATGTACAAAGGCTATATCTGGCCCAGCGTGTCTCCATGGGGAGAACTAGTTTTGTTTGTAAAGAAGAAATATGGTACCCTCCGACTATGCATAGATTATAGACAACTCAATAAGGTAACCATAAAGAACAAGTACCCCTTACCTAGAATCGATGACTTGTTCGATCAATTGGGAGGTGCTTCCATCTTCTCAAAGATTGACTTGAGATCTAGATACCATCAAGTCCGAATCAAGGGTGAATACATCCACAAAACTGCCTTCAGGACGAGATATGGTCACTATGAGTTTGTGGTAGTACCATTTGGATTAACCAAT
>ML782774.1:136105-179290 GCA_009831015.1 Picea engelmannii
TGCTTCACATTGAAGAACTACATATGAATATTGAGGTTCTTTGTTTGTTCAAGAAATCTATTTGGTTTCTTTGTTGAAATGTCTCTTCTTAGATGTTGTTTTTGTACTAGTTCAACCAATATTTCACCTTGTGGGATCCCCCCCTTTTCCACAAAATATTGAGATGGAGGGTGGCTCAATTGCAAGCCACAATAGAAGCTAGTAACCATGAGGGACTCGACTAGATTTGAAACTGTGACCTATAATCTCCTTTTCAACAACATGCTTAGGTGGATAGTTCAACCAATTAAACTCAAGCTATTTTGGAAATATATTTCAATAATAAATATGATGGGTTTATAATGATAATTTCTCACTTAAATAAAGTAATATAAATTTTATTTTTAATTTGTTAAAAAAAAACTTGAAAAGACATACCTAAAATGACATTGAAATAGTATAAACACTTAATGAAAAATTAGAAGAATCTTAAAGACATTTGGTAATAACCAACAAAAATACATACCATTTATATGGTGAGAGCATAGACTCAACTTGATTAGCTTAATGATTCAACCTAATTTCACACTTTTCTTACCAATATTATGTAAAAGATAAAAAAAAATGCAATTATAATAATGTTGTGCACTCACATGTGTTGTCGACTAAAGGAGGGAGAGGTACGATACAATAAAGGAAATGTATAGTGGCCCTATTGAATTATATAAAAGAAAAGATTTCGAATATTTATAAATATTTTTCTACTCTTAGAGTAAAAACTAGTAATGATGGTGTTTACCATCCTCTAAGACCAAGGATATCTATTTGACACCCCGAGAACCAATCCAAGTTGCCATGTTCTTCGCCGCGAATGACGGATGAGGCCCCACCACCGTGGAGTCCACCATTGACTTTGACTTCACCGTGGTCTTCTCTTCGAAAGTCGTGGGCGCACATCAACTTTGACTTCATTTGCAAGTCGTTAGGCGGATCGATCATCTGCTCCATTAATAAAACCTTAGAATATAGGGAATTATATAAAATATCCAACTTTGGAGCATGGAGCCCATTGCTCAACTCTATGAATATAAAATATTAAGTGGTCCATGTATCAGGTTATAAACTTTGTATAAGGTCCATATAATTTGGTGTGGATAGGATGAGCGATAAAATGAAGGAAAGTCAAGAATGCATGTGGATAGTGGTGGGCCTCTCCATGGTGTGCTTTAACAGGGTTTTTTAGTTATGTTATCCACGCTTGGAATGTACCACTGAGCCTCCATTCTACACTATGATAAGTGAATTTTAAATTATAAGGTTTAAGGTGGGTATTATATTAAAAAGTGGATTTAGGTTATAAAGGGTCATTGGAGTTGTTGGGTTCTATTTTTGCCTACAACCATATTGTGAAAGCTGAAGAAAACCAAATGAGTCTTAATTCTATTCATTCTTTCAACCATATTGTGAAAGGTGGAGAAAACCAAATGAGTTTTAATTCTATTCATTCTTTCACCAAAATGATTAATCATTTTAGGAGTTTCTATTTGGTATAAAAGGTTCCAAATTTGGAGTTAGTTTGGGTAACAAATGAACTAAAGCTTCCAATAAATTGTCAGGAAAGCCATTATAATTAAAGGGGAGAAAGATGTAGTAGATCCAAATTAACCTCAAATTTGGCCACAAATTTGGGGAGGGTTAAAAAACTAATATTTTAATTAAATTTGACAAAAGTGCAAGAGAAGCATTCTCATTGGTGGAGGAATAACAAACTTTGAACTATTTTTTGTGCTCATGTTTCTCTCCCAGTAGTCTATGATATATATATTTTTCTCATCTACAAACATTAGAGGTTTGAATCAACAACAAAAGGGGGTGACATAGAGAAACGAGGCCACTAGAAACGGATTATCCACCTCGAGTATCATTATTTTTGCAGAAGCAAGTGATTCTTCTTCTTCTTCTTTTCTTTCATTCTTTTTCTATTTGTAAACATTATCTAAGTAATAAATTGTGAGAGGGAGGCAATTAGGACCAATACTGACATTTTATATTCCTTTTGGTGCCATGGTTGTCTTAAATAAATGGTTGTTTCAAAGTTGATATTGTTTTGTCCCCACCCTAGTGTTGTTATTTTGTAAATCAACCCTTGGGTTTATTGTGTAATCATAAGTAAGGTTGTTGCCACTGGTGAAATAATAGATTCAATCAAGTTATTAATTTTCCATCCTCATTTTGTAAATGTGTTGAACCTGCACANCCACCCTAGTGTTGTTATTTTGTAAATCAACCCTTGGGTTTATTGTGTAATCATAAGTAAGGTTGTTGCCACTGGTGAAATAATAGATTCAATCAAGTTATTAATTTTCCATCCTCATTTTGTAAATGTGTTGAACCTGCACAAAAAATATCTAGCTAGCAAATGGCATACACAGTTTGCAGAGAAAATATGAGAAAAGAGAAGCAGGAGAGAAAGAATGGAAGAATTCTCATTAACCAAATGAATGAATGATAATTTACACATGATATACTCTGTATAACTCAACTAATGTGCACTGAAGGAGAAATCAATGCACCATAGTGGTGGTCTAGAGTGATTTGGACACACACCAACAATTATGAGGGTAAATTGGCACCTAGTCTAGTCTCTCAGGCAATTACGGGAGTGAACTGCCACCTAGTCTGAGTTAACTAGTCTCTTAGTCTTCAGTTAACTAACTGAAACAAAGTGAAGTGAGGAGGAGATCAAGGAATCACGAGTAATGCGCTAGTCTGGTGATAATCCCAAGGACAATGTGCATTAGTTGGTGATGATCCCAATGATGCATGGTGATGATCCTAATGTGGCATCTAGACTCCACTCAAATGATCAAACTAAAGTGTGAACTGAAGAGAATATTCTCCTAGAGGAATATTCTCCCTAAACTATAAGAGACTGAATAATGATTAATAAACATAGGGAAAACCTTAGGAAAAAGAAATCATAGGTGTGTGTGAAGTATCTCCAACACCCCCTTGAACATCACTATGGTGAAAATAAAGAATGGGTCCCAACAATGAGGCCATGTTAGGTACCCAAATACAAAAAATACACTAAAATAAATGAGGAAAGAGGGAAAACCTCATGGGAAACTCCCCACTCAAAGTACAATGTATGTAAAAAGAAGAACTGACAGTTGCTAGGTAACTGTGTCCTTCACTCCAAGACGACTGCGCAGAGAATAGAACTTCTGCTTAGTGAAGGTCTTGGTGAAGATGTCTGCAGTCTATTCTGCTGAAAGAAAAAGCTGCAGGTCGATGATCCCCTTATGTACTAAGTCCCAGATGTAGTGCATGTGGATCTCGATGTAATTCGTCCGCTACCTCTGAACTGTATCTCTGCAGAACTTCAGAGTGCTCTGGTTGTCACACTAGATGACGATCGACCGATGAAACTAAATTCCCAACTCAGTGAGAAAATGTTGTAGCCACATAGCCTGAATGGTTATGTTAACTACCCCTTTGTACTCTGCCTCAATTGAAGATAGAGCAATAACAATATGCTTCTTTCTTGACCAACAGATAGGCCCAGAACCAAGACTGAGTGAGTAACCAGATGTGGACTTGCGATCAATGCTATTGCTAGCCCAGTCAGATTCAGTGAACCCGATGAGGTCCAATGTAGAGTCTTCTACACAGTGAATCCAAAAGGTGATGGTGGCATGTACATATCAAAGGATACGCTTTGCAGCCTTCCAATGTAGCTCATGCAGCTCCTGCATGAACCTGGAGACTGGTCCAACTGCATAGGAGAGGTTTGGTATGGAGTGTGTGAGATACAACAAGCTCCCCACTAGCTATCTGTATAGTATGTTATCATCCAATGGACTGTCCCCGCCATCCTCAAGTATGACTCCTGATAGGAAAGGATTTAGGGCAGACTTGTAGTCTTTCATGTGAAATATCTCAAGGAGATCTCATGCATACTTGGCCTGAGACAATTTGATGCCTGATGCATCCTGGCTGATTTCGAGTCCAAGGAAGAAATGTAGCAGACCCATGTCCGTCATCAAGAACCTGTCATGCAAAATACTCTTGACTGCAACAATCGCTGAAGTCGAGCAACCAGTGATAAAAAATCATCAACATACAAAACTAGGAGTAGAAGTGAATTAGCCGTTCTGAGCATGTAAAGATTCAGGTCTGACGTACAACGTACAAAGTTATGTGAAAATAGGTAGGAGTCCATCTTGGCATACCATTCCCTTGGGGTCTACTTAAGTCCATAAAGAGACTTCTTCAGTCAACATACCAAAGATGAATCCTGCACAAATATCTGGGGTTTCTCCATATATATATCCTCAGAGAGATTGCCGTGAATAAATACATTCTTCACGTCCATCTAATGGACTTCACATCCCTTGGCTACCGCAATGAAAAGTGCCAAACATATGGAATCCATCTTCGCTACTGGAGCGAAGGTCTCATCATAGTCAATGCCATGCACCTGCTGAAATCCTTTGGAAGCTAGCCTAGTTTTGTATCTGCTAACCTGTCCATCCACTGCGCTCTTGGTCCTGTAGACTCATCTGCACCTAACACGTTTCCTTCTTGAAGGAAGGGGAACCAGATCCCAAGTCTGATTCTCGAGGAGCGAGTTGTACTCCTCCTGCATGGCAGATTCCCAAAAGGGATTTCCAACAGCCTCACCATAGGACTATGGATCTAAAACCCGAACCAAGAAAAGATGCATGGGTGGCATCGGTTCAGTGTTAGTGAGTGAAAGAGGAGGCTCCTCAAAATCAGACCGAGTCCTCCTAGTATCAACTAGATCCCTAATAAGATATCCTGCATCCTGAAGAGTAGTCTTGGCCCACTTGGGCCTCGACTTTGGCTCTGTATCTGTATCTACATGCACTGACTATGTATCTGAATCATCTATATCCTCTGAATCATAACTCTCATCTGAAGAAGATTCGGCATGTGCATGCTCATCATCTCTGACAGGTGGAAGAAAAGAAGTGTCTGCATGCGGCTCTTGAGGTACATGCAAGACACTTTCCTCGAATTGGACACCACGCTCAATGTTGATCAAATCTGTGCTTTGTGGATCAAGTTCCTTCCTCTTCTAAGAGGGAATCTTGGTCCATGCACGTGAACCGAAAATGGTTCACTTCCGTTTTGAGGCCTCTCCAAGCCTCGTAGGGGGTCTTATCCTTGATAGATCTATGGGGAGATTTGTTTTGGATGTAGGTTGCACAATTAAGTGCTTCAGCCCATAATCTCTTTAGAAGTGACTTTGCATGTAGCATGTAAGATGCCATCTCTTTTAGAGATCTATTTTTCCACTCAACAACTCCTTTTTGCCGCAGAGTATAAGGAACCGTGTGCTGCAACTAAATCTCAACCTCATGACAAAGATTTTGTATCTCATGGTTGGCATAATCTCCCACATTATCTATTCAAAGGACTTTGATTTTCTTTCTTGATTGTGTCTCAACAAGGGCTTTGAAATCTTTGAGGTGTTGAAAGACCTCTGATTTCCTAAGAAAGAAAAACCATGTGAAGCATGAGAAATCATCAATAAAAATGAGAATGTACCTTGCTTTACCAATTGATGGATTTGGAAAAGAGCCCATTATATTACTATGGATCAGATCTAAAGGAAAGGAAGTCTTTTGAGTCTTTCCTTTGTCGAATTTCTCTTGAGGGTGTTTTCCAAGAACACACCCCTCACAAATTCCTTTGGATAAGTGGATGTCAGGTAGACCATCAACCATTCTCTGCTTGCTAAGTTGTTGCATATATCTGAAATTTAAATTCCCAAACCTTTCATGCCATATCCTACTGCTTTCATCAGCATGGGTAAGCAGTAATGCAAAATCTGGTTCAATAAATTCAGAAAATGTGTAGAGTCTGGATTGATGTTTTACCTCACCGGTAGAAACCTTGGAATTGGTTTGCATGTCATAGATATCCACTGCATCAGGTGTGAATATAACTCTCTTTTCGGTGTCGGATTTTGTCATCTAATACACAAAGAGAAGATTGACGAAAAGTTTGGGAACATGTAGCACATTCTCGAAGCTTCTGTTTGTGAGTTCAATTCTTCCTTTGTCGGTGAGTGTGACCTTTACTAGAGAGTTGTCCCCAATTAGAAAAGGAGGACCTTTGCATGCATTCAATGAAGAGTATACTTCTTTTGTGGCTTCCATATGGTGTGATGCACCTGAATCTACGATCCAAGAATCGGGAGAGGAGTTGATGACAATCAAAGCATGGATAGAATTTCCTTTCTTGAGATTTTGATCTTCTGGCTTCTTCTTCTTGGCACCCTCGGGGATGAAATCTCCAATGTTGTTTTGTTGAAGTATTTGGTCCATTTGATCTATCTATTTCTACATACATGCAGATTCTGGATGGAATCCTTTATGGAAGTAAGTGCATTTCTCCCCTTTTCTTCCCTTTCCACCCTTGTATCTGGAGGAATCATTGAAGGGTTTTGAGTACCCTTCCTTCTTTGGATTTGCATGTGATTTCATTTTTTCTTTGTCTTTATATTTTTTATTTTGATGAACGCTACCATCATGCACAGTAAGTGCATGTGCCTTTGGGCCTTTGATTTATCCCATGTTGATTGTGTCAGAGATTCAGTAAAGACATCAAGAGAGGGAATCTTCCAGGTGGATCCAGAGGGCGAGCCTAACTGAATGAAATGTGGATACAAACACTGAGTATTCCGAACCAAGTTTGGAGATAATGGTAAGAACCATTTTTTTCTCCTCCTTAGATTTATCAACCCCGCAAGCCTTGAGTTGCGACAACAAATCCTTGTATTTGGTAAAGAAATATTGGAGATTATCGAAGGTTTTTGGATCCAAAGTGAGCAATTCCACCTCAATCATGTGTCCCCTCATCTCGTCCTATTTTACAAAATTCCCTTCCATGGTGGTCCATGATTCATTGGGGGTTTTACAGGAAGATATGTGAAAGAGGAGTTCAGGAGAAATGAGACTTCAAATAGTTCCAAACGCTTCATCCATTCGATTCAGATACTTGGATTTTTCTATGGCTGATGTGGGTTTGGTCTTTGTGTCCATGGTTAACTTGTATAATCCTTTGCCTTGAAGATGCACTATCATCATCTCTTTCCATCCAAATTAATTGTACAGTGTAAGAATGAATTCTTTTGGAAATTCCATTTTTCCGTTGTCTTCAATATTCGGTACCTGCAAAAATAATCCGGTGTGTCTTTTTCCTAGCCATACATTGGCTCTAATACCAAGTAAATGTGTTGAACCTGAACATAAAAGATCTAGCTAGCAAATGACATACACAGTTTGTAGAGAAAATATGAGAAAAGAGAAGCAGGAGAGAAAGAATGGAATAATTCTCATTAACTAAATGAATGAATGATAATTTACACATGATATAATATGTATAACTCAACTAATGCGCACTGAAGGAGAAGCCAATGAAAAATAGTGGTGGTCTAGAGTGATCTGGACACACACCAACAGTTACGGGAGTAAACTGCCACATAGTCTAGTCTCTTAGTCAGTTATGGGAGTGAACTGCCACCTAGTCTGAGTTAACTAGTCTCTCAGTCTTCAACTAACTAACTGAAACATAGTGAAGTGAGGAGGAGATCAGGGAATCATGAGTAGTTTTCTAGTCTGGAGATAATCCCAAGGACAATGCACATTAGCTGGTGATGATCCTAATGCTACATGGTGATGATCCCAATGTGGCATCTAGACTCCACTCAACTGATCAAACTGAAGTGTGAACTGAAGAGAATATTCTCCTAGAGGAATGTTCTCCCTAAACTATATGAGACTGAATAATGACTAATAAACATAGGAAAAACCTTAGGAAAAATAAATCCTAGGTGTTTGTGAAGTATCTCCAACACATTTTCTATCTCACACGATGTTGAATAAAAATGGATCTATGATTTTCTTTGCCATTTTGTTTTTTGGATGTTGAATGTATCTTAGGAAAGTATTCTAGCCTCCTCTTAAGCTCATATTTGTTCATTTTCTCCGAGTTATTTGTCAAGAAAAACTAGACTATGATTCCCATGTTTCAAAAAATCGTTCCTATGGCTGAAGCTTATTAAATATGCCTTGCCATTTGGCTTCTTGATGACCCCCAAACAATAATTAAAAACCTTTTTTCTTTTAACATAAATTGAAAATATGTCATCGTGCACCATCTTTCCCCTATAATAAATCCAATTGAAGCTTCATAGACCAATATTTTCTTATGTGATAGGAAATAATAATAATTTTAGGACATTTGAGGGTACCCCCCTCTGGCCCGAGGACTAGCTTGAAGGCCTAGAGTGGCATTAGAAGGTGCTCCTACACATTATGCCCCATCATTGAGCCTTGTGTGAGAGAGGGAAAAACCTGTTCTAGGGAAAACACATTAAATGAGGGAGTAAGGCCATTGTTTCCCCCCTAACCATGTTTATGCCTCGGCACCCATTTTCAATGCACAATACCTATTGATGGCACATGTATCTCTCTAAGAGGACAACGACACCCTACACATTTCCCAAATGTTGGTTTAAGGACTTATTGAAGGCTCTTGAGCTCGAGAAGTTTCAATAGGATTGTAAGACACTTGTTTTCATTCTTTGATCCTAGTTATGACCTTACAATCCATCCATGGAGGTCCATACAAGGTGTATTTTAGGGGCGAAAATTTGCCAATTAGCTATTTTTTGGACACCTTTTGATTTTGTTTTTGTCAATTTGGTGAAAAAATCACCTATTTTTCATATAATATGATTAAACAGATAATATTCACCAAAAGTTTACAAGTTTTAATAGTAAATTATATGTTTTTAATCGAATATTCACCTACATATTTTATGTATGATTTTTCAAACTAAAATAGTCACCTAGAATACTATACATAGGAATAGTATTTGAATCCTTAAAAAATAAACTTCATACATGGTATGAAAATCCTTCTAATGGTGTCCATATCCAACTCAAATTACAAAAAATCCTTAGAGAAGTGTGGTCCCATGTTGTTTTTCATGGAACTTGATTCCAAATAACTTTATTTGGGGTCTAACGACCTTGTTTTCTTCCCTTGATGTTGGTTAGACCTCGAGAGCCAATCATGGTGCTGAAGACCTATTAATGGTACCCATATCCCTCTAGTATATTGAAGATACTCGATATAACATCATAACAATGAATATGCCCCATGATTGAAATAATAATGGCTAGAGAGTGGAAATGCCACCATAGCTATCCAAAAAGTTTGGTCATTGGAGGAAAATTGTTGGAAGTGATTTCTAATTCATTTAGAAACAACCCATTTGTAACATGTTATGTGGTTTCATTTTGAGTACATTTATGTGCATGGCTTCTTTAAATACTTGTAGGGAATCCTAATGTCATGAAAAATACTTGTAGGGATTGCGTGTCGACTAGATTTTGGGAATAAGACTGTGATGGAGAGGATTGTGTGAAGTGTTCATGTATTTTAGCTAGGAAGAGTTGGTGAGCTTGAGAGGTATTTTTCCCTATAGCCAGGCCACATTATTTTTTCCACAACTATATTATTTTTCATATCAAATCCTTAATTTGGTGTTGGTGCAAGCTACTAATGACCTCAAATGGTATTGTATGGATGACCTATGTTAATTTTGTGGCTCAAATAATTTGCTATTGAAATTAATTTGTGAAACATTGTAATGTTGTTGGTAGAGACATTTGATTTCCAAAGAATCAATAGAAATAATGAAAAGATTTATCTCTTCATCCACATCATCATTGCTATTTTTTTATAACTATTTATACAATTCTTTATGAATTATTTACTAAATTTACCTTCTGGATCATATTAAATACTTAATTCATAGAAGTGGAGTTTATGGTCTAAAACGTTATCTTTTTGGCCCACAAAATGTCTTAGAATAATCTTATAGTGCATTAGAAGCCACTGATCTTAGACCCTGAAGCTTGAATTGGGCCAATAGACGCACTATTGGTGTGCTAGTCCTGTTAACAAGTCCCATATCCAATTCTTGGATTGCATATTCCATACAAAGGGCCTACTAATTATTTAAGGGTCAATTTTTGAATTGTTTTAACTACAACATGTGCACATTTTTAATTGGATAAAACAAAAAAGGCACAGTGCACAACCTCATTGTCTCCGGAAAACAAGTTCAACTTTGCACATAGATTTCTAGGGAAAGATATTGTTTTTTTTAATGTTTTTTGTTGTTGATGCAGTCACCTTATGTCCTATATGAAATCACTTACAGGAAAATGTGTCTACCCACATAATGCACAACTAACAACTACTATTATTAACAAAAAATGGACAACATAATGAATGCCATGAGGAATTTAACAGTCACAAGAAAAGGAAACAAGAACAACCATTTAAAAAAATACACACTATACTTTATTAATAAAGCAAAAAATTTATCCCATTACATCACCAATATATCTGACACTCTTATCCTTCTCACTCAATTATTGATGCATATTATCGATTCCGCACTGTGAATCCCCAAAACTATTGTCGTTGCCTTTGCACCATTTTTTTTTCTACCGATGTTCTTTCTCTATGCTTCTCCCCTTCATGATGAACTGTTCCTCTCTTTCTTTTCCTTTCTTGGCCACCAAACCACCCCCCCTGTTGGGTCACCAAAATGTCATCTTTCACACCCTTTTTCCTTCACTTTTAATCATTTTCCATTTTCCCATAACCTTGCATTAAAACCATTCTAATGTTTATATGAGGGATTAGACTTATTATTTTCCAATGTATTTATTTTGGTATTTTAAGTGAGTTTATGATTAAATATTGAAAAAATAACATGTTCTCACTTAACCTTGAAAGTTGGGTTAGTTTGGTGATGATTACAAGTCCAATTGGAGTTTGCAATGATGCTTACTTTTACCACATCGTTTTTCTTCTTCAACCATTGAATATTTGTCATGGATTTGGATGATCATCAACTATCTTGAATGTGGAAAGAATCTTTGACCATATATAAGATTAGTGTGATTTGTTTTGAATTATTAGCAAAAATTTTGTAATCATTTACAAGTGGGTTTTCAGTTTTTACATATTAGTAAATGGTTGTAACCACATGAGAGAAAAACAGATCTTAATTGATTAGTTGCTTATCCTATTCTCAAACCAAACTCATGTATAAATAAGAGTGCCTTCTCCATTCTAATGGGAGGACTCTTGGAGAAAATGTCCCATTCATGATGGAGTGAATAAAACATTTTAGGATTTTCTCTTATATGGATTATAAGTATGTATTTTTATTGTGTTTTATGATTTGATTGAATTCTATGATTCCGTAGTTTAATTCCCCACCATGATTTCTTAGGAGAAAGAGATTGCTCCATGAGAGCATGGTGGTTCTTTATTTTATTTATGTAATTTGATCTTGTAGTTCGCTTTCTTTATTAAATACAAGCATGATGTGTTTATTTTCCATAAGAATGGTATGATGGTTTAAATTGCTTGATTTTACTTTAAAGATTTGATTGCTTAATTTACTTATGCCTTTACTTTATCTTCATTCTTTTAAATTTTGTCCAAGTGTGTTAATGAATGTGTGTGGTTTGTTTCTAGAAATTTTAGGAAGTTATTAACCCTGAGATATTGAAAGAGTTGTGAAGCCATAAGACTCGAATCTATGGCTATGATATTTATGGATTAGGTTTTATATCTCAGGATTTATTTGATTTGGTTTTATACTTGGTAAAACTACAAGAGTTGCTAAGTCCTTACTCTTGAAAATGATTTATCAAGTGAATTGCATTTTGAATTTAGTAGGATTAGTTTAGCTGCCTATTATTGCACATACAGTGCCAATGGCTCAAAAGCTTACGAGCTCCCATATTGATTATTTAATGATCAACAATTTAAGAAATTTAATTGCCTGACATTTTTGGCGTCATTGTCAGGGAGATGATAAGGGATTAGACATAGGTAATTTGGTTTTCATTCTTTTGTTTTTTTCCCTTTCTATTTGTGCATATGATTTTTGGGTATGCTAACATTCTAGATGCAATGTGATAATGATGGTAAGATGCAAAGAAGAACTCACTGCAAAATTTATGTAGTGTAATCTTGACACATTTTCTATAGCGAGTACGCTATCTCACCAAGTCTAAAGTATGTTGGTACAATGTGTTTTCTTTAAGTTCGATTCATGGAAAGGAAAAATCTAACTCATATCAATAAATAACTTGGTGACAACAGGGTATTAGTAGCATGAAGGCGTCTGAATACATGATTGGTTTTTCTTTCAAATTTTCTAAGTAGGGTGTGTTTTATTTCTATAGATTTCATTCATTCCTTTGAATATTAAGGGTAGAGCGGTTTTTTAATTATTTCAAGTCCTCTGGTGGTGCAGTAAGAACCACCCCATCCACTAACCATTGGCAGGAATATCTACAAGAGAAGGGATGCATCTAGAGGAGGATTTAAAAAGAGGGACATGAGATTTCCAAAGGACAATCCAATGCAATTCATCTAATTCATGAGCAAAATGCTTGTACAATTTTTCATAATAGAGGGACGATTTGTTACAAATTCATCGACTTACCATAACTTCTCTAAAAGCCATATTTCATATCTACAAGATAGGTATTGGATGGTTTTTGGGGGATGAACTCATAACATCATCATATATGCACTTACCAATAATCCCACATGCCTAGATCACATTTTAGGATAAAATGGTCATTTTTATTTATTTTTGTGGCAAATTGACTTCAAAAATCTCCTAAAAATAGAGTTGGGACAATCAATATTTGAAGCACTAAAATTGAGAACTTTTCAAACTTATTTCTAAGGGAGATATCCCTTGAAATACAATTTCTAACCCAATTTGAATAACTCAATTTGGATCTTAAACAAAAAACTTATGACCAAAACAATGATTGCATGTAGAGTAGGAAACTCAGGAACATAGTTAGGATAATCACGTTTTGGATACCTAAACAAATAGATATTTAAAAAATGTTTCTATGGTGTATTATCCTATGAATATAGTTTACAATGCAATTTGAATCACTCAATTTTGATATCATACGAGAAAGTTATGCCCAAAATACTAACTGTCTATCCTAAATATGCATTCCTAAAACTATGTTTCCTAGGTTGTCCCTTAGCATATTTGACCCATCAATTATTATTGTGTTCAAAACATGTTTCTATTGGAGATACATACATTAACATACTTTAATATCCAAGTGGAATCGCTTAAATCCAACCTTTAATGAAAAATTCATGATCAAATAGTGACTATTGGTCTAGGCAGAAGTTCAAACAACTCTGTTGTGCATGTTGTTCCTAAGCACATTTGGAATATCATCTCATGGAATTTTAAAAATTCATTTATACTGAATATATCCCTATGAATATAATTTCATTTGGATTTAGAATCACTTGAATTGAACATCAAACATAGAAGTTATCACTGAAATACCAATGGATAGTCTAGTTGGCCAACACTCCTCAGTAGGTAAAAGTACATTTTGTTTTATTTCTCCTCCTTGGATTTGTTCCATAAGCACTAATTGTTATTTATTTTCATATTTTATGGATGAAGGGATCTTGTACACCTCTATTCTTCCATGATCACATGTGTTATTGCAAGAAATTTCTAGTTTTTTGTAGGTCCTGGGAGGATCAAGAAGGTCAATCTATGCACAAGTGATTTTCAATACCAATTTGTTTTGAGAAGGGCATGTCATCCAGACATCCAAATAAAAATAATACCAAGTGCAGAACAAATAGAAGTCACACTCACCATGCCATCACTACCAAATAAATCTTTCCATAAGCCCATTATGTCATGGTATGTTTATTCATTTTTCTTCCTTTGAGCTTAACAATCTATCAATGTTGAAGTCCGAACTTCCATTTGTTTAGGTAGTCAGCCTTAAACTTTGAATTTTACCACTGCCACCAGAGGATGACTTCAACCCATTTTACCTTCACGAGTTTACTTAATTTCCTGCCCCATCTCCATCCACCCATAACCCATGAATAAATTCATTCATATTACTTACAACACTGAGTTACCTCATTGTCTTTTTTCTTTTGCCAAATAAAACCTGCTTGATAGTGAAAATATTTCATTTATGATTCTTCAAATCATTTTGTTCTATGCTCGAGTTGGATGACGTGGGATTTCTTAACGCCCTCCTTCCAACAAATATTTTCTGATGGACTTCAACACATTATCTAGGATCAATGTTAGAGACATTTTAGAGTGCCTTGTAGTTTGCATACATCAATGGTAGGTTTCCTCACTGACAACAATGTGAATGCATCAATATCTCTTGATTATCAGACTCTATAGGGAACTCAATTTCATCACATCTATTCATACCTGCTAGAATGCACTCAGGTACCTTGACACTCATTTTCATTATCAGTGAGTTGTCTTGTGTTGGTTAATGACATTAATTAATGGTCGGTAATTCGACGAATTCTCTCTATGTTCAACTTTAACAAAATTTATTCACATAGATAGAATTGTACATGACCGGTTATAGATGAAGACTATATGGTTTCATAGCACTAAAGTAGTTAATTAAGATTCAACTCTAGAGTTCAACACTTTTAGATTAGTTCCAACAATAATAAGGTATCGAGGTTCAGATTTCAGATCTTATTCTTTGTTCCTCCAGCCAAGAGAAAGAAAGCAACATGATTTAGATCATATTATTTCACTTCAGATCCATGATCCAAGTTCAATAGCCAAAATATTCCTCCATTATAACAAGACCTTTCAGATGCATAACTAATGGACTTCTCAGGTAGGTGTAGGTATGATGTTTTCTAATATTTAATCAATAATTCCTTGAATACTAAAAGATATATATTTGGAAAATTCCCATGCCTATATGATTTTTTCCCTTACCTATTTGCCAAAGTTTTCCGAGGACGGAAAACACCTTCAGTTGGGGGGGAAGACATCCATAGTTTGTGATCCCATACTCTTATGCCATGTTTTGATCCCATATCACATACTCTATAACCTCGTACTATGGGGATCAACTTGTTTCTCCCATATGACTGTTGTTGTTCTTATAAAAACCCTCATTGATTTCCTATAACCCGTCATTGGTTTGCATATTAGTGTGCCTCCAAATTGAAATCTACCACTTGGAGGGTGTTATACATGTCCAAGGCATGATTTAATACCTCTCAGATGTTAAAATTACCAAACTATGCACTCAAGAGGAGGTAGTCTCAATTTTGGGATTTACAGTAGTGAAGTGACCATTTCCGGTAACACTTCATTGCTTAGCATACAAACACCTTCTTAGAATCAAATTAGAGATATGGATTTTGTGTGGGATGGAATCAAGATGGTTTTCTGTTTTCTACCCTGGCCCCAAGCTAAACAGATAAAACACACCATTCTCCGGTCAAACCAAAAGTGAAACTCAACCATTTAAAACAATCAAATCTTCACTGAGGGCACTTTTTGCACGTTATTTTCATGCATCCAAGGACAAATCAAGAAAAACCATGACATGGGTTTTATGTATAATATACAAATTTAATTAATATGTGAACCAAATTCATTGAAAATGCACAAGGAGGAATAGGTGAGCAAGTTTTTAAGACAATTTTGTACTTTTTACCACTGTGTGCATGTAAGTTAGAAATTGCTTATTTTTGCACAACAATGCCTTTTTTCCATCAAAATGGAAATATAAAGTTATGATAATACGAGAAATAATGAAATTCACCGTCTCCCTTTTGAAGCACTCAATTTGTACTTAAAATGAGCATGGGGTGTCCATTTTTGTGCACTTGGGCAACCTTGTCAAGTTTGGAAATAGGGAAAAAATTGATTTGAACATATCTTGCAAACCATGCATCCACTGGCCACAAAATTTGGAGGGGAGATGCACTAAGGTAATATTAATAAACTTAGCAAATTTCAAGTCAAACCAATTCATATTTTTTGAGAAATGAACAACTGTAACCTACAACAATTTTGTACTTTTCTCAAAATTCGTGAACTGGGTCTTTCTAAAATTTTGCATGCTAAAGAATCATGATAAGAATAACATCCTCACCAAAAATAATCCTAAACCAGTTGGTAAATTTAGATAAAATTGGTAAAAGGAAGATTCAAAATTCTGGTAGCAACATAGAATTCTGGTAGCGATCCATTGCTTTGCATACTTGTGCTACCTCAAAGAGAAATCCGCCATATGGGTTTTGTTCACATGTGTCATGATATGGTTTCATGTTGATCAAATCAATTCCAGGTTAAATAAAGAAGGCACTAGATCATGCTCATTTTTTAACAAGCGTTATCGAAATTCCTATAACAAGTAGTTGAGGATTTGTTCTGAATGGTGAGTATGACACCTTGTCACAACTGGTAAGTAAAAGTCATTTATGATGTTCACATGCTAAGACTTGTTTTAACAACGATCCATGATGCCTGAAGATGATTTTTTTTAAGACAACTTCAATTTGCTCAAAAAATGCATGCACATGGTTTATTTTTCAAAGTGGCGACTTTTTTTCTATTTGAAAGAGGGATTCTTTGTTGCAGCAAAAAAGAGAACACATGCAAAGATGTAAGTGTTGCCACCCAAGAAACAACACTTACAAAACTTATGGTTGTTACACAAGAACCATCCATGGGAATAATTTCAAAAAGGTAAGTGTTTCCATACAAGAACCAACACTTGCAGAACTTGTGGTTACAACACAAGAACCAACCACAAGAAGCTCAATTGACACTTCTATTTCAGAGTATGAAGACCTAATCACACAGTTCATGAGAATCAGATGCAGGGTTTCATGAGGAAACACAACATGTTTAGTTGGGGGGAGATGTTGGGTCACCAAAATGTCATCTTTCACACCCTTTTCCCTTGACTTTTAACCATTTTCCATTTTCCCGTAACCATGCATTAAGACCATTTTAATGTTTGTATAAGGGATTATAATTATTATTTTCCAATGTATATATTTTGGTATTTTAAGTGAGTTTATGATTAACTATTAGAAAAATAACATGTTCTCACTTAACCTTGAAAGTTGGGTTAGTTTGGTGAAGATTACAAGTCCAATTGGAGTTTGCAACAATGCTTACTTTTACTACATAGCTTCAAATCCAAATTTCTTCTACAACCATTGAATATTTTTCATGGATTTGGATCATCATAAACTATCTTGGATGTGGAAAGAATCTTGGACTATATACAAGATTAGTGTGATTTGTTTTGAATTATTAGAAAAAGTCTTGTAATTGTTTACTTGTTGGTTTTTAGTTTTTACTTATTAGTAAATGGTTGTAACAACAAGAGAGAAAAGTGGATCTTAATTTATTAGTTTCTTATCCTATTTTCAAAGAAAAGTCATGTATAAATAAGAGTGCCTTCTCTAGTCCAAGGGGAGGACTCTTGGAGGAAATGTTCAATTCATGATGGAGTGAATAAAACATTTCAATATTTTCTGTTATATGGATTGTAAGTATGCAATTTTATTTTTCTTTATGACTTGATTAAATTCTATGATTCCGTAGTTTAATTTCCTGCCATGAATTCTTAGGAGAAATAGCTTTCTCCATGAGAGAATGGTGGTTGTTTATTTTATTTGTGTAATTTTATATTGTAGTTAGCTTTCTTCATTAAATACAAGCATGGTGTGTTTATTTTCCTTAAGATTGATGTGATGGTTTAAATTTCTTGATTTTACTTTGAAGATTTGATTGCTTAATTTGCTTATGCATTTTATTTATCTTCTTGCTTTTAAATTTTGTCCAAGTTTGTTAACGGTTGTGTGTGGTTTGTTTCCAAAAATTTTAGGAAGTTGTTAACCCTAAGATCTTGAAAGAGTTGTGAATCCATAAGACTCAAATTTACGACTATGATATTTATGGATTAGGTTTTATATTGTAAGATTTATTTGATTTGGTTTATGCTTGGAAAAACTATGAGAGTTGTTAAGTCTTGACTCTTGGAAATGATTTATCGAGCGGATTGCATTTTGAATTTAGTAGGATTAGTTTAGTTTCCTATTCATGCACATATAGTTCCAGTGTCTCACAAGCTTACGAGCTCCCAGATTGATAATTTAATGAGCAACAATTAAGCAATCAAATTTCCCAACACCCCCAACCTTTTCTTTCTTTTCTTCCCAAGATGGGTTGGATGCTGAGTAGTTTCAATGGCCCAACTTCCTCTCCGTTTCCATCCAATCGCCTCCTCTTTAGTTTGTCCATCATTTTTCACAAAGTCCACCCAATCCACGTGGAATATGCCATGTCATAACCAACAACGTCCACATAGTTGGATTTACGCTCCCCTGGGTTGTAAAGCTTCATGGTGTTGCAACAACTAAAATTGTGCATAGTGTTGCATCAACTCGATTTTAGCATCATGTTGCAACAACTGGAAACGTGGCATCTTGTTGCAACAACTGAAATTTAACAGCATGTTGCAACAAATGAAATCTCAATACTTGACATGTTGTGGCAATTGGATTTGCAACATTTGATGTGTTGCAACAACTAGAGTTACAACATTTATTCACCCCACATTTGCCAACTTGAAATTGAAATGTTTTTGGTTGATGTAGATTACTTGAGGCGAAAGATGATCATGCATCAGATATCCTTGGTAAGAAAAAATGATCTCCAACTCATGTGGTGGTAATGATAGATTATATAGAGGATGGATATCCTCGCAGGCATGTCATCTCCTTTTCTCAGAATCCCACGATGCATCTTCAGAACTCCTATTTTTCCACTTAACTAGGTACTCGTAATATTCCTTATTCCTGGTCCTCTTGCTAACCCTCTTCGCTAATATTTTCTCTAATTCTCTAGTTGTTTTAACAAGTATCTGTTTCTTCCATTCAATCAAGTTAACTTGTTCACCATTCTCTTCTCCCTCATGAAACTCATACAATTCGGCCACATTGAATATTATAGAAATGCCAAGATCTTTCGTCAACTCTAACCTATATGCATTATCATAAATTATTCTCAAAATTCGACATGGTACAATCTTATTGTACCTTAGTTTACTATATGTATCTCCGGGAAATCTCTATTTCCTAAAATGTGCCATTGCTAGCTCTCCTTCTTCAAAAATAGTTTTTCTTCTTCGTAAATTTTCTTTCCATTTATATCTAATACTTCTCTTTTGTAGGTTCCTCTTGTCCTGCTCACGCATTTCCTATATGCTCTTGGAAAACTCACATGCATTAACACTCCTTTTGTCTTCCAGATTCGACAATTTAACCTAATAAATGACTCCTTTTGGTGAACTACCATAAACAATCTGAAATGGACTCCTTCCTACATATTTTTTAACGAAATCGTTATAAGAAAATTTATCTTGCGCTAAGATCAAATCCCATTGTCCTGACTTCTTCCCACTCAAACTAATTAATAGATTTCCAAGAATTTGGTTCATGACCTTGGCTTGTCCATCCATTTGAGGATGATATGCAGAGCTATACAACAATTTGGAATCCATATTTTTCCAAAGTATTCTCCAAAAATGCCTTAGAAATATCGTATCCCTGTGAGAAGTGATACTTCTTGGCAGTTCATATAATCTCACAATCTCTTTGAAAAATAAAAGAACCACTTTAGTAGCATCACTGTTTTTTTCCATGCTATGAAATGTGCCATCTTTGAAAATTTGTCCACTACAACCATCACAAAATCATGACTGCTCTGCGTCCTAGGCAGTCCCAAAACAAAGTCCATACTTATATCTTTCCATGTGTAACACACCCAACCCCTTAAGTACCTTTTTAAGGGATGGGGCATCAAAATTCACTTTCCATAATCATCTTGAATCCTCTTCCTGAGGTTTCCATCACCTTTTTCTCGCCAAGATATTTCCAACGACTATTACCATGCTCAAATCCAAGATCTGGATCAAACGTTATGCCCTTACAAAGATCTTCAGTCGTCATTGGTCAAAGGCCACGTGGCATCCACGTGGGTCTGTCTCATTCATACCATACCAAGTTACCCGAAGTCTCGGAGTTTCCAACACTTGCGCATCTATTGGTGGAAATACATCCACCATTAAATCCAACGGCGGAACAATGTCCTTGTTTAACACATAGGCTTATGGAAATTCGACATTTTGTGCTTCGTCATTGAATGCCCCTTTATATTTCTACATGCATATCCTATGGAGTCCCAAACTCCCAAAATCCTACCACGTAGCTACGACCTTTGACCCATTTATCTTATTTAATCACACCACTCCAAACTTCCGGAGTCCCGAATTCCCGAACTCTCGAAGGGTCCACACTTACATGTGGCAACGGATTAAATGAAGGGGTAGGGACAGGTGGGTCTGGTCCTTTGACTGAGTTAATCCCCAACGTTCTAACACCCCAATTTTTCCAAAGTCCCAAACTCCTAGTGGTTCTGGGTACTCCACTAGCTGTTAGGCCATGTGAGCATGTGCCAGGGGGATGACACGTGGAAAGGGAATAGATGACACATAGCCCCATCAATGGGTGACACATGTCACATTCTAATGGGATCATAAGGTATGTGAAAGGAATGAATCAAGATGACATGTGGCAGGTCGAATGTGGGGCCATGTCACCCTGGGTGACATCAACATGCCATGTCACCCTGGGTGACATCAGCATGCCATGTCACTCCAGACTGATAGCCTTCCAACACCCCTTGTATCCTATTATCATCATAACATTTTTTGGATTAGGATCCAAGTCTTGGAGATTTAGCGAAAATCCACATCACTATAGAAGTGTCATAGTTTGGGGGATAAAGTCTCTTATGGCGGCATGTGAACAAATATAGCAGAGGCACGAGAGGTAGGACTCAGCGGACTGTCAATCTTGAAGCAACCCGGATCAATGGCTAAGGCGCATATCGGAGAATGAAACAACACAAAAGATAATTATTCAAAGGTGGGCCAAGGAAAACTGCCATGGTTTAAATCGTGGACGCGTGGCGGCCTCAGAGGCACATCGGGGCGAAGAGCGGTATACCTAAAACCATTTTCTCCAACCCCTGATGTTGAAATTTGTTGGGTCAAGGTGGACCAATGATCTTAGAGCGAGCCAGATCAATGGATGAAACTCATATCGATGATTTAAGTAGCGCAAAGATTAATCAGTCGAGGGCAGGCCGGGGAAAACTGTCGTGGTTTAAATCGTGGATGCGTGGCACCCTCAGAGACACATCGAGGCGAAAAGCGGTCTACCTAAAACTGTTTTCTCCAACCCCTGATGTCAATAGGAAATAATAAAAGGAGGACCCCCAACATTATTTTATGATATTTTGAAGCATTCAAATGTTCGAAAATTGGCGCAAAGCATCCATTTTAAACTCAAGCTCAGAACTAAATTAGATTCATGCTTCCTTCACTGCTTAACAGGTATTTTTCACCATGGCTGCTAATCTTGTTGTTTTATCCATGAATGAACAAGACATATCCTCCATAGAAGAAGGCCTAATTGACAGAGACTCCAACGTTTTCGACACAGAGATAACAGTTTCGCCCATTTCTGTATCCAGATTGAATTTGTTATACAATGTTGGAACACACATACCTTTCCTCGAAGTAGCTCGAGCCCCCATCACCCCTTACGTCATAGAAGTAGTCTTTCCTTTCCCTGAATTTGTAAGCTGGTGTGCAGAGCGATATTATCAAGAAGAAAGAGTCATTTTTAATAAATTAGGGTAGGAGGTTTTATGTGAAATAGATAGTCCATTGCTCCGGCACACCCTCATTATACCAGAGTCCTTCCCCACAGTGTCAGAGCCCTTCAAGGAACAAAAAATGATCATAATTTATAGAGAGTGCCCACTAGAAGTAAAAACCCTGTTTCTGCAGACCATTTTCAAGCCTGAACACCATTCAGAGAGTCTGTCATTGCCTACCAGTGTAAGCGTCATGGTCATCGAATTCTAGTGGGCTTGTTCTCTGTTAAGTCAAATTTCAGGGTTGGACAATGACAAGTTTGTGGTAGAAGCCATGTTAGGTTTCCTGTTAATTTTCTTTATGTCAAATTCTGGTCAGTCGGTCTATATCAGTTTTGACAAATTTATTGCTGAAAATATGCACCAACAACTGGTAAACTTCAATTCATTGAGACACTTCAGATACTACACGCACTTGCTGAGAATGTTTCTGGAATCTAACAAAACCGAATTTCGTGAGACCACACTTATTCCGACTGAGTGTAAAATGATCACCATGCTTATTTTCATCAACAAGATTATGTCCAGGGTGTACAGTCTTATTTTTGGTTCTGATCTACCAAGGGTTCTGGAGGAAATGAAAATCTCTTTACAACCAAATCCAGAGAGTAAGATAGGAGATTGGATGTTGTTCATACAATCTACTGTGATCTGGGTATATGGCTATAAGGAAGGACCTTATCTTTTACCATCCTTTCTGACTCCCAGAATCTTTGCTTTAGAGTTCATAAGACAAAGGATCATCTAAGAGGCATAGAATTTTTTGAAAGCACACAAGGATTCTAACTTAAAGTTTCCTTTCATATTTGGAACTTTTATGGTAAAGAACAAGTCCTTTTTGCCTCAGATCCAATCCAATCTCAGTGAATTCTGGTTCACACAGTTTCAGGGGAGGAAATATGATCCACATAAGATCATATCAAAGAGGAGATTGGAAAGCAAACAAGGCCCCTATGAACATGAACATGTTGAAGGATTCGATAAGCTGGGTAATTTAGAAACTTGTGTAGATATGGAGGTCACTTTGCAGCATGATCAAGAAAAACAAACAGAACCATCTCCTCAACAGAGCCCAACACAGAAACCTTCCTCTAGGTTGGCTGTCAAAGTTTCTAAAATGAGCGTCTATAATAAGAGGAGCAGTTCGGAGGCCCTGGGTGCTAGTAGCCATCAAGATACTCTCAAGAAAATGAGAATCACATCATCTCAAATAGTCGACCTGGAAGAAGAAGAGCCCAAAGAGAAAAAATACATGGAGATGGTGGAAGGTGCGACCGAGAATGAAGAAGATGTTACACAAAGCATGCCACAAAGTGAAAACAACACAAAGGTTTTTAGCAGTAGGAAACACATATTTAGCCAGACACCTGGGGCAAACTATCAGTCAAAGGAAGATTTAATGAACTAGTATGTTGTGAAGGGAAGTATGGACAAAAGTGAAATAAGAGACCTTTTACCTGAAGTAGAGAGGAGTTCCTGGCATAAGGCTTCTTTACTCTCAGTCAGGGATGTGAAAAGTAAGATGTTTGACATAGCAGTGGCTGATGATGATAAGGTGTTTGAGATCAAAATGCACTATGAAAATATTGGTGTCCCTGACAAAGTAAAGTTCATAGTTGAAGGCCCAGAATTCATCTTTTGATTCTCTTGGCTTAAGCAATTTAAACTGTGTGATTGTCTTCTTAACTAATTCAGAATTCATTTCGGTAATGATCTGATGCAGTTATCTATTTTCTTTATCTTCCTACACTCTATTTAAATTTAAGAACAACTTAGATTCATCGCCTCGTTTAGCCTTTATCCTCTAGAGAGTTATATTAGCTGATGCATTATTTTCGTTCACTTTCAAAATTTTGACTCCATAGCCCTGAGTGTTCCTCCCCTTCCTTGCCAACGACTTTATTAAAACCCCCCAAAACAAACCAAATCTAGCCACTGATTTCCAAAGAAATATCAAGTGACACGAGAGAGCCCTCTCTGAGTTGAGCAGGCTAGTTACTCAACTCTAAATTTGGTTTAAATAGTTACCTCTATCATTTGTCTATCCAGCTGGAAAAAATTTACAGAGTGCTAACATTTTGGCACCGTTACCGGGGACGAAATTGAAAATTTTTCCCTAGGAAAATGACTTAAAGATTTAGTTTGATCCCCGAGGATGACAGTGGATCAAATACCTTATTGGTTGAGATTATTTTTCACCTGGCGACTCTATTACTTAGAGACCAGTTGCACTACATCGTGTGAGATAGAAATCCTATCTCCTAAGAGAATTCACACCAGGAGAAACCAAGACCCTGAACCTGCAATCCCTGTGTTTGACCCTGAAAAGATCGTACATAAGAGAAAAGAAAATCTAGTAACCCTTATGTTGTGTCCAGACCGTTATTTGTCTTTACCCAAGGATGGATTGACTAGTATCGAAGACCTTGAGTTTGACCTGAAATTTGAACAATCCCTGTTCAGAACTAAATCTGAATCTCGTTTAGACGAGACCATATTTGACGAAAAGAGATTTCAAGATTTGATTCTAGCCACGTCTTTCGGGCCTATAGTGACACCTATTTGAAACCAACATCCTCTTCGAACCCTCACAACAGCCATGGAAGCCAGATTGTCTCCCCTCATACTGCCTGCTCAATTGCATGATTTACCTCAAGACTACAACCTAAGGATCAAACTATATGACGTTGAAGGTAATATATCAGCTCAGAAGCATCTAGGCTGGTTCAATGATTTCATAGACTTGGAAGAAGTGGATTTTGGATATGTAAAAATGTGGTTGTTTACACAAAGTCTTGCGGGAGATGTGAGGAAGTGGTTCAGAGCCCTTGCACTAGGTAGTATCACAGATTTCAAAGCCTTTGAAACAAGATTCCTTGCAAAATGGGGGGATAAGAAAAATCCCCTTCAGTTGTTGATCCAGTACAACAATATGAAGAGATCATCTGATGAAACAGTGTAGGAGTTTTCAGCTAGATTCATGAAAGTATATAATGCTATTCGTGATGAAGTAAACCCCCCCCTAAGGCTTCTTATCTCAAATACGTTGATTCTTTTGAAAGTGGCTTTGCTTTATTATTAAGAGAAAGAAGATCTGCCACATTGGATTATATGACAACTGATGCCCTAGAGGTAGAAGTGAAACTGATGGCTTCAGGGAAGATGGAAACTAACTCTGGAAGGGACCCAAACAAAACCCAAGATAAAGCACAGCCTTCAACATCACAAACATCAAAGGAAATATTTGAAGTAATGATGAGAAACATGGAGCAGATGATGGAGAGATTGGCCCTAGGTAATATACCTAACCCTAGAGAACAGGCTAATGGTCCACCTAGAAATCCGAGAAGAGCATCCATTCCACAGATTAGACAAAGAGAGTAGAGAAACTAGGGGAATTATACAGCTCAAGCAGATCAGGCAAATCAGTCAAATCAGGCAAATCAAGGGAACCAAGGAAGTCAGGGGGAACAACAGATAAGGACTCATTTTCAAAATAATTATGTGAATGAAGATTACGATGGATATTTTGAATACAACATGAACTATTGTGATGATAAATAAACTGAGGTATTTCTGACCAAAGAAGAGCATGACCAGTTCATGGATGCAAGTGAGATCTTTCTGCAAGATGAAGAGGAAAGGGTATCAATAGAAAGAGAAGATTATGAGACTGGATTGCAAAATGCCATCATGCAATTCCAAAGGAAATATAACCTAATAAATCAAAAAGTACCTCCAAACCCTCCAAAGGGTAATCTTCCAAAGGGGAATCCCACCAAAGAAGCTCAAAATAATATACCTTCTTATAGTCAGACCAAAAAATATTTCATTGGAAAAGATTCAGCTGCAAAGGACTCCACTATGAAAGATTCAACTGCAAAGGATACTATGGAAAAGGGGAAGCAGAAAGAAGAACCTCAGAAGAAGATATTGACTAGAAGAGAAATGGTCACCAAAGAGGTAGAAAAAACTCCATCCTCTTTTGATTTCGAAAGTGAGATGGCTAAGATAAAAATTTCGGTACCATTTAATGAATTGTGTTAGCACTCTGTAAATTTCCAAGAGGTTGACAACAGAAGAAATCCACAAAATGTAACTTTATCCAACCGCTTTTGAAGCTGGGATCTAGCCCTTCCAACTTCAGAGAGGGATCTCTCTATATGATTTAGCTATGTTTCGAAATTTTAATATTAGGCTAGGTAAATAAAAAGGTTGGTTTTGTAGTCAAAGTGTTTTCGAATTGGTTGAGACAATCTAAACATCAATTGGGCTATGGGGTCTGTGTCTTTAAATAAAATATGAAATCCAAACCAGAAACGCAAAGGAAAACTTTCACAGGGCGAGATGATATAATCAATGGATTCTTTAGTAACTTAAATGATGAATAACAGAAAAGATGAGAAAGATAATTTCAACAAAGAAGCAGTTAAGAATTTCTTTATTGAAAACACCAGAAGATAAAACACTAAAATCTTTCGAGTCAGAAACAGGGTATACGAGATAAATCCCGCAACTTTCGTTACTTCTAAAGATTATATTCAGAAAACAATAGGATAACAAAGCGAGAATAACATTCAACTTAGAGAGAAAAACATCACCAGTGAATACACACAAGAATCCTGTAAAAGTGCCTCCTTTTTATTAATGGAAGATCTCTTCAAAAATATTACAGTCTGATAGTGTCAGGGTGTGAAGATCAACAACCCTTAATACTTCAAAAGGTGAAGTATTTATAACTCAAATTACAAACAATCTTGTCATTAATGACCAGGATGTGCTAAATCTATTTTTAGCCTAACTAACTTAACAAATTTCCTAAATCTAGGAACTGCTTGATGATGTGGTGTAACTGCACGCTGATTTCTGGGTGGGCCATTGATGAAGCCTCTGCACGACCTCATCTGATTGGACAAATGACTAGACTGGGACAACTCATCTGCTATTCGATCAGATCACAGAGTTCCTCCCATCTAAGATGACTGGGCACGTTGACTTTGAGCAGCCTTCGATACACTTCGTCCATTTTTGTGTACTTGGCAAATGTAGGCTTGGTGAGGAAGATGTATCGAATCTCATGTTGGATACTTATGTCCCACTGAAGGGAATCTAGGAATGCCTTGCCAGTGATGCTCCCTTGAATTCTTGTAAACTTTGAGCTGTCCTTAGCCACATTGGCCAATCTCTTCTTGTAGTCTGGGAGTGTCATCAATTTATCATTGATTACCTTCAGACCAGGAAGAAATTTCTTCTGGAGAGCCTCAATCTTACTGAAGAATCATTGTACCCCCAGGTCCATGGCCTGAACCTTTTCTTCCAGCTGAAGCATTAATCCTCTCTTGGTCAAAACTCTTTTGACCTCAAGGATGGTCTCTGTTCTGTCTTCGATTTTCAGCTCTTCTAGTTCTTCCCTGGTCTTAGAATTGAGGAACTTGATGATCTCATTTGCCTGTGTTGGCATCTCTCCCAGTTCTGATCTGATATTCTCGATGGCCCATTTTCTTCTCAGCACCAACTCATTCTGCTCAAACATTATCTGTATCATGGGCCATATCTCATTCATGGACTTAGTGATGTCTGTCCATACGCTTTCTTTTACCTCGGCCAAATTTTTTCTTGCCACTGTTTGCTTCCGGAGCTGCTGTAACTCCTGTTTGAGCTGATCTGTCACCTGCTTTTCTTTGGAGAGGCTAGTCTGAAAGGAGTATTTGAGTTATTGAAGGTTCTCATTCTCCTTTTTTAGCCTGTTGATCTTTGTCTCCTGCAGGTTCATCTTTTCCATAGACCAAGCCAGGTCGACTATCTTCTCCAGGGATGTCAATGGGGTTGCTGATGGGACCTATGTCACTGGTGCTGTGCTCACTCCTGAAATTGGAATAGCACTCAATGGGATGACCTCCATTGGTTTCAGTAGCTCTTTCTATTTTAATAGTTTCTCCATCTCAGCTTCCATTTCCTTAAGCTATGCATTCTGCTCCATGAGCAGCTTGAGCATTTCATCTTTCTCTCCTTCTTTCTCTGCTATCTCCTTTGCCTGCGAATCCTCTGTGGGCGGGACCTTCAATTGTTTCCTCAAGGAGGCTATATTATCATTCTTATTCTTTATCATTTCCTCAGCTGCTTTCACGTTCGCAGGATCGTAACCGATCTTGAGGACCAACTCCTCCAACGTCTTGATCCTATTGTCCTTGGCAAAGGATGATACCTTCTCCAACTTGAGTTGTGTTTGAACATTGTTCAGGGACACTCGCAGTTTGGACATAGTAGTGGAAGCATGCGCCAACGTGTAAAAGACCATTTCCCCCGTCTGCTTGTGCAGATCCATCTGATCAGCCGGATGCACGTCCTTCATCTGGAATTCGAAGGTGGCCCTCTTGTAGTCAGTGATCACCTTTGGATCTGGTACCTGTGCTTAGAGGAATGCCATGTGCATTCTTCCCTTTCCGGTGTTGAATTCCGATAGCAACCTATGTTGTGCAGTCGACGTCTGCTTCCAGAACTGGGTGCAAGTATTGTTGGTCAGGGTCTGGTTCCTTTTCTTGATCAACTCATACTTCTCGAAGATACTCAGCTTCGGTCCCACCTTGCCTGGTTGGGTGGTCAATGGAGAATCTATAGATTTTTCCATCACTGCTGAGGTTATGGCCTTATGGAGGTTCGAACCGAAGGGTGGCCTATCAACCTTGGCCACTGTTGTAGACGGGGCTTCTTTTTCTCCGATCAGGCCAGGGACTGAAATAGTCTTAGGCCTCTTAGTATGCAGCTGGAACTCTTCGGACGATACCTCCATGACAGGCAGAGATAAATCTTGTCGAGGCCTTTTTTCCTTCGGGACCTGTGGCGTGGCTGTTTGAGATATAATGGCTGGGGGATTCTGTTGTTGTACTTCGACCAATGTGTTGGGCTCCCAGGTTGTCTGATTTGCGAACTTCTCAACTTCAGGCTTAGACTCATGAATATATGGGATGTTTTTGTACTTCAACCTCATCTCTGAAATGATCCCACATGGATGATAATTCCATGGGAATCTCATGAAGAACTTCATTTCCCTCAGCATCCTGTCTGCTTCTTCCCCAGCGCCACGATTGTTGCAGATGAAGGAGCCAATCTGCCCCTTGATTCTAAGCTGTTGTTTTTTCTTGAGTGACATAAAATGGATATCATCGGAATTTATTATCTGCCTTATATATTCCAAAGAAAAAATTCTGACAGGTAGATACTTGGGCAACTTATACGGTGCCAACTCGCACCCATATACTCTGATCTTGGTGTAATATTGATACAAGTACCAATCCCCGGTATTTGTGTTGTCCGAGAGATGCAGGATCCTCTGAACTTCATCGTTTATCCAAGGCTCGGGCCTGCTGCCTAGCATACTTACCATAGGGTGGTAGAATTGGTCAATGAACTCCTTGAAACTGAAATCAGTGGAGTTGTGCTTGAGCAAGGAGGTCCATGCTGTGACTTCCTGAGGTCTACCATCTCCATCCATCTTCTACATGGAAAAGCCAAATTTATCTACCTGGAAGAAGACGAACAAGTATGCTAGTATTGATGAGTATCTGAACATGCCTTCCTTGCCGAAATACATGAACTGTTCTTGAATATTGTTTGCCAAGAATGTGTTGAAGTCAAACTGGGTGGTGGGATTTTCATCGGTAGAGAAGATGGATAGAAAACCTAGAATGGGTTCATCTACCCACTGATTAGAATAGTATCCTAACAAAGCACAAAGGGATGAGATGACCTGGTTTCCTTTAATCGAGAACATGGAAGACAGATACGGAGGATTTGTGGAGGGAAATTGAGCGGATGGGGGAAGGAAAAATGAATATTTGAGCTCTTTGGGGGAAGGTCATTTTCTTGTATAATTCTGTAAGAATTTCCAGGTTAAAGGAAGACGCAGAGTCGGCTCGGGGGATTTGCATCATCTGGTCTATGGACTCAGGTGTGATGAGGAAAAGGATCTCTTCGAACGAGGAGACGATGGCTCTTTTCTCAAGAATGTAGTGGGCTTGACACTTGAGAGCGAACTCGTGAAAATGATGGATCTGAGGGAAGAGGTAGAGGGGTAAATTGGACTCCCAGAGTCCAATTTCATCACTCTAGTCCAGGAAAACTTCCCTGAGCCATGACTGAAGGTCTGATAAATAAAAATCTCATTTTGTATCTGTGATTAATCGGTCTTTGTCGACCAGTGGGATCCTGTCAAGGTCGACAGGAGGTGGGAGAAACAGATTATCCTCTCCTTCTGTTTGTTTGGAATTTGGTGCCATTTCTGCAACAGTACCTGCAAGAAAACACAACGTTAGTGGGGGTGATTAACCGTGGATGAGGGCAACTGACTGTAACAGAGGATCAAACGACGTAAAAAATTCTCTGGTGCGATGAGTGGTAAATGGTGAGAAAAGGGAGAATAATGGTAGTTTTAAGTAAACGGGGGTCGGTTGGGCACGGGAGACAGGTCAATTGGATAATGGATAGGTTATCTAGTAATAAATGGCCAACGGATCACTTTGAGGGTGAGATGGCAGGTGACGGTGACTGAGGGATACAGACGGGTGACGTGGCAGCTATCGATTGGAGGTAAAGGTCATAGTGAGGGGCTTGCCACAAGCGAATGGGGGGGTAGGACTGACAACAGTTATGGGACGTGACTAATTTGGGAAAGGTGGATGGTGACGTCCAGAGGAGATGATGGTAAGTCAGACAGTAGAGGACGATGGGACTCGGGGCCATTAGATCATTGCCACATATAAAGAGGGGCTTGCTAGAGGAAAGATACCATTCCAGACCCTCCCCCTCAGTTAAAGGCAGAACGGACGGGGGGGGTCCGGAATCCAATACTGATCATAGATCTGAGCGCTTGATCTTGGGCCGTCCAGATGCGCGCGGGTCTTATCAGCGATCCTGGACCCCCCCCCCTCCCCCCCTCCATTAAAGATAGAACGGTCGGGGGGGGGGGTCTGGAAAGGCCTATCCACCGTTGATCTGAGCGTGATCATCTGGACCCTTGATACATGATCGAAGCATAATTGGGGGCGCAGAAACATACATACACCTAGAAAACTTAGGATAAGTGCTTTTCCATGGGTTTTCTTCAAAAATTTCATGTCTACACCACCAAGGGGTTAGTCGAACAACATTTTAAGTATCCAAATCATGGTGCAACATTGATCATCAAACTAGTTCTTATTGAAAATGAAGCAATAAAGCAACTAGCCTATCTTCTAACCTAGATTCCTATGACAATTAACCTAGATTAGACTGTTGAGTTAAGAAATTACTCTACCCTGGGGCTATCTGACCAAGATTAGACAGTCTGGCCAGATTTATTCACTAATCTAACCTAGACACTTTGGCTAAGATTAAACTGTTTAGCCAAACTCATTCACTTCCCTATCAACATCAATTTAAAAAGAACTTGGCCATGCTTGAAAGGTATGGACCAAGTTACTATTATTGCATGGGGCTTTTATTTCAATTCTTTTATGCCCTCTTTTCTTTTCTTTTTGTTTTTTCTTTTCTTTCTTTTCTTTTTCTTTTTATTTTATTTTATTTTTTCTCTTTCTTTTCTTTTTCTTTTTCTTTTCTTTTTCAAATTATTTGCAGAATGAAGAATCATTTGTCAACAAAAATACTCGAGACAGACAATATCCCAGTCACCAGTTGATCCTATAACTTATAGGGTGATAACAACGGCTCCACTTGGGGATGGTACTTGCCCTGTGAAGTGCCAAGAATCTTGGTTCCTGTCATTCTGAAATTTTTTGCCTCATACCCTTTGTTGATTGATTGGTTTTATTCTAAAAAATTGGAAGAACAGTGGTCAGCAGCTTCGAGCCTTCTCTTCGGGCTTCAACCAACTGACTATTGTTATTCACTCAGAAAATGCAGGTGAAAAAATAAAAATGGTATGTACAATGGTGAGTGGAACTCGAGCCTCTACTGAGGTGGCACATAATGATTCAACATTCTGCCATTTATAGGTCCTCCTGGCAGATCTGTCCCATCAGCGTTGTTTAGCAAGAAAGCGTTGTTCCCCTTGAATGCTTGAATCATGTATGGACCTCTCCACAGACTGTCAAATTTCCATGCTTTCCCTTGTCTTCATTTCTGGCATCCCATCTCAGCACCAAATCTTCGAGCTCAAAATCGTCTTCCTTGGTTCTTTTGTCAAAAATCTTCTTGATGTTTTCTTGGATTACCTGAGTCTTGTTGAAAACGTCTTCCCTAGACTGCTACAAATGGATCATCTAGTTGATCCTTCTCTGTGATTCATTTGGCTCGGCTTGTACATCTTGAAGAAACTTCATGACAGGGACTCCTAAGGAAGTGGGGAAAACTGCTTCTGTGCCATAGACCAACTGGTATGGTGACATACCAATTGATCTCTTGGTGGTCAGTCTATCAACCCACAAGGAAAACACCAACTTGTTATGCCACGATTTCTTGTTTTCCTGCAACGTTTTCTTGATGATGTTTACCAAGGTTTTGTTTGAAGATTCTGCCAGCCCATTCCCCCGAGGGTAGTAAGCTGTGGAATGTCCCAAACCAATGTGATACTGGTTGCAGAAATATATGAGTTTCTTCGACCAAAAAGCAGCTGCATTATCAGTTATAATCTTTCTAGGACATCCAAAGCGAGACAAGATATTATTTTCAAGGAATTTGATAATAATAGAGTCAGTGGCTTGCCTACTTGGTACTGCCTCGATCCATTTGGTAAAATAATCTGTGGCGGTGAGAATCCACCTGTGATGGCCTGAAGAAGGAGGGTGTATTTCTCCAATGAAGTCCAGTCCCCATTGCTAGAAAGGGGCTTCAACTGAGATCGGTTTCAGGGGGAGAGGAAGGAGTTTCCTTTTGCCTTCAAACAATTGACATTGATGACATGCAGTCACTTTATGATGTACATCAATGAACAGGGTGGGCCAATAGAAACCAACCCTGAGGATTTTGTTGGCTGTGACCTTCTAGTTCAGATGGCCACCACATTCTCCTGCATGAAATTCTTGTAACACTTTGTCAGCTTCATCTTTCAATAAACAATTTAACATAATACCTCCAGGATCTTTCCAATACAAATTTCCCTCTAGAATACAGAATTTTAAGGCTTTCAACTTCAAAAATCTAGCTTTAGTCTTAGTCAAACCAGGGGGAGCTTGTAAATTTTGCAAAACGAATATAAAGTCTGCATACCATGGAGAGTTGAGGAATACCTCTCTTACGCTTGGAGTCGCCATCTCGCCCTGTTCATCTGCTACAGCTAAAAAATTAATGTCAAGAGCATGGAAGTTAGATTCAACCATTAATTTAGCAAGGACTTGACCTTTGATTAGTTTCGTAGGCTTAATCTATATGTCGTATTCTAAAATGACAACAATCCATTTTCCCCTTCTTCCATTTGGATTGTCCTGGGTCAAAATGTATTTTACCACCACATTCGGAACATATGCTATGGTGTGGGAATGGAGAATGTAGACTCTAAAGTCTTTTATGGCCTTTACCAAGGCAAAAGCTTGTTTCTCCATTATCTTGTAATTCAGAGCAGCATCTCTTAACGCTTTACTAAAGAAAGCTATGGGCTGTTCATACCCTTCACTGTTCTTTTGTAGTAATACCGCTGCTATAGTATGTTCGGAGGCGAAAGAAAAAATATAGAAATCCTTGGTAAAATCAGGACTGATCAAGACAGGGGCCTCTGTGAGTGCTCGTTTGACTATTCGAAAGACTGTCTGGACTCATAGTCCCATTTTATTTTCACATCCTTTTTTAGCATATTTGTAATGTTTCTGAGGAGTTCTGCTAGATTGGGAATGAATCTTTGTAGAAAGTTTATTCTCCCAATAAAAGACTGTAATTCTTTGAGGTTTCTTGGGTGTTCTAGTTTTTGTATTGCCTCGATTCTGCTGGGGTCAATTTTGATTCCGTCCTTGGATATGATGTGTCCTAGCAGTTTGCCTTCCTCTAGTCCGAAAAGGATTTTCTTAGGATTTAAAGAAATCCAAAACCTTCTACATTTCTCGAAGACTCGTCTGAGGTGTCGCAGGTGTTCGTCATTGGATCGGGAAAACACAGTTACATCATCCAAATATACGACAATAAACTTACCCGATTCTTCCACAAAGGCGATATCCATCGCTCTCTGGAAAGTGGCTCTAGCGTTCATCAAACCAAAAGGAATTTTCACATACATGAAAGTGCCCCATGGTGTGGTGAAGGCGTTTTTGTCTTGATCATCTGGGTGAACTAGGACCTGATTATAACCCAAGAACCCATCCAGTAAAGAGATTCGACTGGATCCGACCACCCTTTGTAAGATATGGTCCATTTTGGGCAAGGGGTAGTTGTCCTTCAAGGAGACCTTATTTAGATTTCGAAAATATATGCAAAGTCTGATCTCCCCATATTTCTTACGTGTCGGGACCAAATTCGAGATCCATTTGGAAAAACGCAACGGGACTATGATTTTGGCATCGTACATTTTTTTGATTTCCTTTTCTATCAGAGGGAGTAACTTGGGATTTATCCTCCTAAGTTTCTATCTGAATGGTTTTTGGTCTTCTTTTATTTGAATCCTGTGCTATATGATGCTGGTATCATAAGATTTCAAATCCTTATAACCCCAGGCAAAGACATCTGAATATTCTTTGAACAACTCAATGTATTTGAGTTTTTCCTCAGGGGGCAGTGATTTGGACAATTTGACTATCCTAGGTTTCTTCTTTGTCCCTATATTACAGTCTTCTACCTCTTGTCCATTGGCTTCGATTGTCGGTTTTTTGGCTACATCGTTAAAATCAAACAAGTCCTCCAAAGGAACTAAACCCCTAGGAAAAACATTGCTTTTCAAATGTAAAACACCGGCATCCATTTTGTCATCGCCTAATTCTCCTAAATCTACGCTATTTACACTTTCAATTTCAAAATCAGATCTATTTACATTTTCATCTTCGTTCTCTAAATCTATATTTGTACATTCAAAATCATTTTTACACTGCAAAAAGTCTTCGATTTGATCATCATTTTTACACTGCAAAAAGTCTTCGATTTGATCATCATTACCAAACACTTGCCAGTACCTGATATTGTCGGGAACGGTTGGTCTGCATTTCACCTCAACAGTGTATGGGCGAGTCGAGCGGAAAGGAATCTTACATGTGGCTGCTGATGTAGCTAATCCGTCCGCCAGAATGTTTTGTCCCCTCGGCATTACCTGCAAGTCAACTTCAGTGAAACATCTAAGGGCATCAAGAACAACATTCCTATAAGCTCTAAGAAGTGGGTGTTTCGCAGCGTACTCATCTTTGATTTGCTTAATTATCAACTCAGAGTCACCTCTTACCATAATCTGTTTAGTACCAACTCTTTTCAAAAGCTTCAGACCGAGCATCAAGGCTTCATACTCGACAATATTGTTTTCTGAATACCTGTTTCTGTGATTATGTAGCCAGACTCCTGCTCCAACTCCTTCTTTGCTTACTTCTTCGTCAAAATCCATGCTCCAGAAATCTGCCGGTAGCTCTTCAATTATCACGTTTTTCTTCCTTGCTACCTCAATGGTTTCTTGGCCTTCATCCTAACTATATGTATCTTTTGCCAGCTGAGTATCTTGTTCTCCTGTGTCACCATCATTATACAAGATAAAAGAATCCAAGTCAGAATGCGCAGAGTAAAGAGGATAGTTGTGCGGTTTTTCTTGGCTACTGACCATGTATTTCATCAATGTTTCTCTGTATAGCCTTCTTTGTTGCCCAAAAACTGGGATAGTGGCATAAGACATATCTAGTTGCAGGGTACTTCTCAGCTTATCCCCCCAAGATCGAGATAGCAACATTCCGTACTTCGGAGGGATGTATGCAACTACCACATCCATTACCATGCTCTTTGCAGGAATCTGAACCAAGGTGATACATAGGTCCTTGATCAGAACAATACATCTAACTTTATTGGAGTCAAATGAGTGTAAATCCTTGTAAGGTCTGGTGACCTCCAGTCCCAGTTTCTCCATCACTGCTTTAGGCATCAGATTGTCGAAAGCGCCTGAATCTAGCATAGCGTTATGCAAGATCAGGTCATGTATGTTTAGACTGATGTAAACAGGAGTGACATCACCATTATCATCTCAGCCATCTACTTCAAATCTGAACAGAAGTTCAGGTTGATCATCTGTAAGGTTCACGGTATCTGAATGATTTGCTGATCCAATGTCTAAGGCCTTCGTGCCTATGTCAGCTTCAATGGTCAGTGCTTTAATCACCTGTGAACGATAAACGTCTTTGTTCATCAACTCAGAAAGCGGAATGGGAATATTTACTTTGGATAATTCTCCCTCAAGGCTGAAAGGTGTAGGAGCTCTGCCTTGGCTCATCAATTCTAGTTTGTCCACCACACTCTTCTGGATAGAAGTACTTGGTGGATTAGTAGGTGAAACCTCGGGCTGTGACGATCTTTTAAGAATAGTAAGGTTTTTCTTCGCAGGAACTTCAACAGTGCTCTTTTCAGGCATCTTCTCGGCAGATGGCTCAAAGGTCTTCTTGGTTTTGATCACCTTCTTTGTTTCAATCATCTTTTTTGGGGAACTCCCTTCCGTCTTTTTACTCCGCAGATTATATTGCCGATGTACCTGTGTCTTCAGGTTCTTCACTTACTTTTGTTTGGTTGAGAAGAAAAAGTTCTTACTCTTCTTGGGTAAGGAAAATAGCTTCATTATCGTGAATGCCCATGAGATTTATGTGAGTATCCTCTAGTTCCTCAATCACTTTATCCCCTTCATCAGCATAATTTTCTTGCAGGGGAGGTCTGATCTGCTGATCCGGACCTCTCTGCTCTCTTTGATTTCTGTCTAATTTGAGGAGGGTTTCTCCTGAAGTTAGGATTCCGAACCTGAGGAGTAGGTGGGTTGTCTCTTGGAGGATTTCTGTCTGACACAGTAAGTCTTTCCATCATTCTTTCCATTGCTCTGGCCAAAGAATCCAATTTGGAATCTGAGGTTGATGTGGAAGGTTCCTCTTTAATTGTGACTCTCCTTTCTGACCTCTGACGTGCCCTTTTTGCCAACAAATTGGCTTCCACACTTATCGCACTTTTCTGCATATCTCCCAGGGTGGTGGAATTTCTTTCCCTTAGTTGGTATGACATGTCAGCGTCGAAACCATCGGGGAATTTAATCAATGCCAAACCCTATGGAGGTTTGATTTCAGCTGGGATTGTGTTGTACAGGTTATTGAAATGAGTGCAGTAATCTTGTACTTTCTCACCTTGATTTCTTCTAATATTTTCGTATTCTGATAATATTTGGAGAGGGTTTTTCTTTACCTCCCATCTGTCTAGAAAACTCCTTTGGAATGCGGTAAGGTAAAGGACTGATGCGGCACACAAACCTTTGTACCATTTTTTAGCGTCACCTATCAAACTCTGGGCAAACAATCTCATTTGAACATTAGCCTCATCTACTTCATGTAGATCATAATAATCATTCATTTTATCTATGTGCTGTTGTGCGCTCAAAGGTCCGGTTGCATCGAACTGTAGAAGTCTCGTTTGATAGTCTTGGGGCATGGCATGAAGAGGCGTAGCCAAAACCAAGGGAGAATATCGAGCTGCCATGATGTGTGGAGGAGGTGGGATAACAAATTGGATGCTCGACGGGGTGGTGACTGAAGACGAGGATGAGGAGGGACTAGATAATGCTGAGGGAGTGGTTTGCAGTTTAGCAGTGGGAGTCAGAACTTCAGGGGTTTGGGGTTGAAACAAGGTTGGGTCAAGGATGATTCCAGTGACAAAACTATCGGACTGTGTTCTAACCAGGCTTTGTTGGGAAAAGGTGTCAAAGTTAGGGTTTTGAAAGGTAACGGGTTCCCTTGAAAAGGAAAGGGACTTACGCAAAGGAATATGACTGACTGAGCCTTCATCTACAGTCTTTTTCCTGAGCAACTCTTCCGGGTTATCTATCACTATCACAGGTTCTGGGTCTAGATGAGATCGAGTATAGAATTTCTTGGGAGCCAGACTTCTTTTTTATTTATATATATATATATATATTTAGTTTTATGATTCTGAAAATAATATGTACAAATCTAATCAACCTCTAAACATTACTTTCTTCTCAAATTTGCAATCTTTCAGGAACAAACTTTCTTTTAGGGAAAGAAAACGTGAAGTTATAAATTTTAAATGTTCTTCCCTAGTGGAGTCACCACTATGTTAGCACTCTGTAAATTTCCAAGAGGTTGACAACAGAAGAAATCGACAAAATGTAACTTTATCCAACCACTTTTGAAGTTGGGATCTAGCCCTTCCAACTTCAGAGAGGGATCTCTCTATATGATTTAGCTATGTTTCAAAATTTTAATATTAGGCTAGGTAAATAAATAGGTTGGTTTTGTAGTCAAAGTGTTTTCGAATTGGTTGAGACAGTCTAAACATCCATTGGGCTATGGGGTCTGTGTCTTTAAATAAAATATGAAATCCAAACCAGAAACGCAAAGGAAAACTTTCACAGGGTGAGATGATATAATCACTGGATTCTTTAGTAGCTTAAATGATGAATAGCAGAAAAGATGAGAAAGATAATTTCAACAAAGAAGCAATTAAGAATTTCTTTATTGAAAACACCAGAAGATAAAATACTAAAATCTTTCGAGTCAGAAACAGGGTATACGAGATAAATCCTGCAACTTTCATTACTTCTAAAGATTAGATTCAGAAAACAATATGATAACAAAGAGAGAATAACATTCAACTTAGAGAGAAAAACATCACCAGTGAATACACACAAGAATCCTGTAAAAGTGCCTCCTTTTTATTAATGGAAGATCTCTTCAAAAATATTATAGTCTGATAGAGTCAGGGTGTGAAAATCAACAACCCTCAATACTTCGAAAGGTGAAGTATTTATAACTCAAATTACAAATGATCATGTGATTAATGACCAGGATGCGCTAAATCTATTTTTAGCCTAACTAACTTAACAAATTTCCTAAATCTAGGAACTGCTTGATGATGTGGTGTAACTGCACGCTGATTTCTGGGTGGGCCGTTGATGAAGCCTCTGCACGACCTCATCTGATTGGACAAATGAATGGATTGGGACAACTCATCTTCTAATCGATCAGATCACAGAGTTCCTCCCATCTAAGATGACTGGGCACGTTGACTTTGAGCAGCCTTCGATACACTTTGTCCATTTCTGTGTACTTGGTGAATGTAGGATTGGTGAGGAAGATGTATCGAATCTCGTGTTGGATACTTATGTCCCACTGAAGGGCATCTAGGAATGCCTTGACAGTGATGCTCCCTTGAATTCCTGCAAACTTTGAGCTGTCCTTAGACACATCGGCCAATCTCTTCTTGTAGTCTGGGAGTGTCATCAATTTATCATTGATTACCTTCAGACCAGGAAGACCTTTCTTCTAGAGAGCCTCAATCTTACTAAAGAATCGTTGTACCCCCAGGTCCATGGCCTGAACCTTTTCTTCCAGCTGAAGCATTAATCCTCTCTTGGTCAAAACTCTTTTGACCTCAAGGATGGTCTCTGTTCTGTCTTCAATTTTCAGCTCTTCCAGTTCTTCCCTGGTCTTAGAGTTGAGGAACTTGATGATCTCGTTCGCCTGTGTTGGCATCTCTCCCAGTTCCGATCTGATCTTATTGATGGCCTGTTTTCTTCTCAGCACCAACTCATTCTGCTCAAACATTATCTGTATCATGGGACATATCTCATTCATGGACTTAATGATGTCTGTCCATACACTTTCTTTGACCTCGGTCAAAGTTTTTCCTGCCACTGTTTGCTTCCGGAGCTGCTATAACTCCTATTTGAGTTGATCTGTCACCTGCTTTTCTTTGGAGAGGCTAGTCTGAAAGGAAGATTTGAGTTCCTAAAGGTTCTCAATCTCCTTTTTTAGCCTGCTGATCTCTGTCTCCTGCAGGTTCATATTTTCCATAGACTTCGCCAGGTCGGCTATCTTCTCCAGGGATGTCAATGGGGTTGCTAATGGGACCTCTGTCATTGGTGCTATGCTCACTCTTGAAATTGGAATAGCACTCAATGGGATGACCTCCATTGGTTTCAGTAGCTCTTTCTCTTTTAATATTTTCTCCATCTCAGCTTCCATTTCGACAAGCTGTGCATTTTTCTCCATGAGTAGCTTGAGCATTTCGTCTTTCTCTCCTTCTTTCTCTGCTATCTCCTTCGCCTGGGAATCCTTTGTGGGTGAGAGCTTAAACTGTTTCCTCAAGGAGGCTATATAAACATTCTTCTTCTTTATCATTTCCTCAATTGCTTTCACGTTCGCATTATCGTAACCGATCTTGAGGACCAGCTCCTCCAACATCTTGATCCTATTGTCCTTGGAAAAGGATGATACCTTCTCCAACTTGAGTTGTGTTTGAACATTGTTCAGGGACACTCATAGTTTGGACACAGTAGTGGAAGCATGCACCAATGTGTAAAAGACCATTTCCCCCGTCTTCTTATGCAGATCCATCTGATCGGCCATATGCACGTCCTTCGTCTAGAATTCGAAGGTGGCCCTCTTGTAGTCAGTGATCACCTTTGGATCTGGTACCTGTGCCTGGAGGAATGACATGTGCATTATTCCCTTCTTGGTGTCGAATGCCGATAGCAACCTATGTTGTGCGGTCGACGTCTGCTTCTAGAACTGGGCGCAACTACTGCTGGTCAGGGTCTAGTTCCTTTTCTTGATCAGCTCATACTTCTCGAAGATACTCAACTTCGGTCCCACCTTGCCTAGCTGGGTGGTCAATGGAGAATCTGTAGATTTTTCCATCACTACTGAGGTTATGGCCTTATGGAGGCTCGAACCGAAGGGTGGCCTATCAACCTTGGTCGCTTTTGTAGACGGGGCTTCTTTTTCTCCGATTGGGCCAGGGACTGAAATAGTCTTAGGCCTCTTAGTATGCAGCTGGAACTCTTGGGACGATACCTCCATGATAGGAAGAGATAAATCTTGTCGAGGCCTTTTTTACTTCGGGACCTGTGGCGTGGCTGTTTGAGATACAGTGGCCAGGGGATCCTGCTGTTGTACTTCGACCAATGTGTTGGGCTCCCAGGCTGTCTGATTTGCAAACTTCTCAACTTCAGGCCTAGACTCATGAATATATGGGATGTTTTTGTTCTTCACCCTCATCTTTGAGATGATCCCACATGGATCGTAATGCCATGGGAAGCTCATGAAGAACTTCATTTCCCTCAGCATCCTGTCTACCTCTTCCCCAACGCCACGATTGTTGCAGATGAAGGAGCCAATCTGCCCCTTGATTCTAAGCTCCTGCTTTTTCTTGAGTGACACAAAATGGATATCATCGAAATTTATTATTTGCCTTATATATTCCAAAGCAAAAATTTTGACAGGAAGATACTTGGGCAACTTATACGGTGCCAACTCACACCCGTATACTCTGATCTCGGTGTAATCTTGATACAAGTACCAATCCCCAATATTTGTGTTGTCCGAGAGATGCAGGATCCTCTGAACTTCATCGTTTATCTGAGGCTCGGGCCTGCTGCCTAGCATACTTACCACAGGGTGGTAGAATTGTTCGATGAACTCCTTGAAACTGAAATCAATGGAGTTGTGCTTGAGCAAGGAGGTCCATGTTGTGACTGCCTGAGGTCTACCATCTCCATCCATCTTCTGCATGGAAAAGCCAAATTTATCCGCCTGGAAGAAGACGAACAAGTATGCTAGTATCGATTTGTATCTGAACATGCCTTCCGTGCCGAAATTCACGAACTGTTCGTGAATATTATCTGCCAAGAATGTGCTAAAGTCAAACTGGGTGGTGGGATTTTCATCGGTAGAGAAGATGGATAGAAAACCCAGAATGGGTTCATCTACCCACTGATCAGAATAATATCCTAACAAAGCACAAAGGGATGAGATGACCTGGTTTCCTTTAGTCGAGAACATGGAAGACGGATACGGAGGATTTGTGGAGGGAAATTGAGCGGATGGGGGAAGGAAAAACTCGAATAGTTGAGATCTTTGGGGGAAGGTCATTTTCTGGTATAATTCTGTAAGAATTTCCAGGTTGAAGGGAGACGCAGAGTCGACTCCGGGGATTTGCATCATCTGGTCTATGGACTTGGGCGTGATGAGGAAAAGGATCTCTCCGGACGAGGAGACGATGGCTCTTTTCTCGAGAATGTAGTGGGCTTGACACTTGAGAGCGAACTCGGGAAAATGATGGATCTTGGGGAAGAGGTAGAGGGGTAAATTGGACTCCCAGAGTCCAATTTCATCACTCTAGTCCAGGAAAACTTCCCCGAGCCACGACTGAAGGTCTGAGAAATCAAAATTTCATTTTGTATCTGTGATTAATCAATCTTTGTCGACTAGTGGGATCCTGTCAAGGTCGACAGGAGGCGGGAGAAACGGATTCTCCTCTCCGTCTGTTTGTTTTGACTTTGGCGCCATTTTTGCAACAATACCTGCAAGAAAACACAATGTTAGTGGGGGCGACTGACCATGGATGAGGGCAACTGACTGTAACAGAGGAGTAAACAGGCGTAAAAAATTCTCTAGTGCGATGAGTGGTAAATGGTGAGAAAAGGGAGAATAATGGTAGTTTTAAGTAAACGGGGGTCGGTTGGGCACGGGAGACAGGTCAAATGGATAACAGATAGGTTATCCAATAATAAATGGCCAACGGATCACTTTGAGGGTGAGAGCGAACTCGGGAAAATGATGGATCTGAGGGAAGAGGTAGAGGGGTAAATTAGACTCCCAGAGTCCAATTTCATCACTCTGGTCCAAGAAAACTTCCCTGAGCCACGACTGAAGGTCTGAGAAATCAAAATCGCATTTTGTATCTGTGATTAATCGGTATTTGTCGACCAGTGGGATCCTGTCAAGGTCGACAGGAGGCGGGAGAAACATATTCTCCTCTCCTTCTGCTTTTTTGGACTTTGGCGCCATTTCTGCAACAGTACCTGCAAGAAAACACAGCGTTAGTGGGGGTGACTGACCGTGGATGAGGGGAACTGACTGTAACGAAGGAGTAGACGGCGTAAAAAATTCTCTGGTGCGATGAGTGGTAAATGGTGAGAAAAGGGAGAATAATTGTAGTTTTAAGTAAACGGGGGTCGGTTGGGCACGGGAGACAGGTCAGCTGGATAACTGATAGGTTATCCAGTAAATGGCCAACAGATGACTTTGAGGGTGAGATGGCGGGTGACAGTGACTGAGGGATATGGACGGGTGATGTGGCGGCTATCGATTGGAGGTAAAGGTCATAGTGAGGGGCTTGCCACAAGCGAATGGGGGGGTAGGACTGACAGCATTTATGGGACGTGACTAATTCGGGAAAGGTGGATGGTGACGTCCAGAGGTGACGATGGTAAGTTAGTCAGCAGAGGACGATGGGACTCGGGGCCATTAGATCATTGCCACGTATAAAGAGGGGCCCACCAGGGGAAAGATACCATTCCGGACCCCCCCCCCCCCTTC
>ML782774.1:179321-192029 GCA_009831015.1 Picea engelmannii
GGGGGGGTCCGGAAAGGCCTGTCCACCATCGATCTGAGCGCGATCATCTGGACCCTTGATACATGATCGAAGCATAATTGGGGGCGCGGAAACATACATGCACCTAGAAAACTTAGGATAAGTGCTTTTCCACGGGTTTTCTTCAAAACTTTCATGTCTACACCACCAAGGGGTTAGTCGAACAACATTTTTAGTATCCAAATCATGGTGCAACATTGATCATCAAACTGGTTCTTATTGAAAATGAAGCAATAAAGAAACTAGCCTATCTTCTAACCTAGCTTCCTACGACAATTAAACCAGATTAGACTATTGAGTTAAGAAATTACTCTACACTGGGGCTATCTGACCAAGATTAGACAGTCTGGCCAGATTTATTCACTAATCTAACCTAGACACTTTGGCTAAGATTAAACTTTTTAGCCAAACTCATTCACTACCCTATCAACATCAATTTAAAAAGAACTTGGCCATGCTTGAAAGGTATAGAACAAGTTACTATTATTACATGGGGCTTTTATTTCAATTCTTTTATGCCCTCTTTTCTTTTCTTTTTCTTTTTTCTTTTCTTTCTTTTTCTTTTCTTTTTTCTCTTTCTTTTCTTTTTCTTTTTCTTTTCTTTTTCAAATTATTTGCAGAATGAAGAATCATTTGTCAAAAAAAATACTCGAGACATATAATATCCCAGTCACCAGTTGATCCTATAACTTATAGGGTGATAACAAATTGATCAGGAATAGAGAATATAGAAATCAGATCATCAAGATGCTTAAAATGAGACAAACCTTTGATACCCTGAACGTACAAGATGATCACCCAACCATCCTATTTGGGCCAAGAGTAGAAGAAGGTAGTGAAAATGAAGAAGTCCCTCATTTTTATGTCAGCTTGAAAATCTATGACATGACTCTACACAATGCTATGCTGGACTCTGGAGCATCTCACAACCTGATGCCCAAAGTGGTCATGGACTAATTAGGTCTTGATGTCACAATACCTTTTAAATATTTATTCTCCTTTGATTCAAGAAAGGTGAAATGCCTTGGCATGATCAAAGACATGGTGGTTTCTCTGGCACAAATCCTAGCAAAGAATATGGTGATGGATGTAGTGGTCATTGATATCCCTCCAAAATTTGGCATGCTATTGTCCAGGTCATGGGTTGCAAAACTAAAAGGAACCCTCCAGATGGACATGTCATATGCCACTATTCCTGTCTTTGGTCAAGACACAAGATTTTACAGGGAGGTTTTGCTTAAATATATGGTCAACAACAAATCACAACCTACCAATCATCCTATCTACTCAGTGAGTACTCAGTTGGGGTCCTCCATTTTCTTCAATGACCTGTGCTCCGAAGAAGAAGAAACAAAAATCGTCCTGGCTGACAAAGGTGTGATTGAAAAATAGATGGAGGAATTTTTAGAACAACAGAGTGATGCAGAGGATCAGATATGGAAAATGAATTTTGATGGAGCTGCATGCATAGAAGGAGCTGGAGTTGGCGTATGGAGAAATCATCCCAAAGGAGATGCGAAATTATGCTCTTACAAACTTGTTTTTGAATGTACCAATAATATGGCTGAGTATGAAGCGTTAATATTGGGGTTGAAGGTTTTGGAAGAATTAGGTGCCAAAAGAATTACTTTACTTAGAGACTCTGAGCTTATCATAAATCAGATCAAAGGCATCTACCAAGAAAAACACCCCAGACTCAGGGCTTACAAAAATCTGGTACTAGACCTCCTTGAGAAATTTTCAGAATGCAATCTTTCAACAATTCCAAGAGAACAAAATTAGGTTGTTGATGCCTTATCTACTTCAGCAGTGGTGTTCAAAGTCCCAATTTTCCCTGAGAAAAGATACAAGGTTTAAGTCAAGTATTGGCCAGTAGTACCAAACAATATGAAGCACTGGAAAGTCTTCGAGAACGACAAACAGATAGAAAGTTTCCTCAAAATGGAAAATGAGTTTGAGAATTCAAACATTGATGATGAATATTGCAATGATGAGGTGGATGCAACTGCTTTCAGAAAAGAAGGATATTTTGACAATTAGATTGCTGGCAGAGATATTGTACAGCTAAAAATCAACATCATCCCCAAAGGCCTAGTACCATTAGAAAAACTTTTTGATAATAACGACGTGGCCAGAAGTCCAAAGATTACAGTAAATGAAGGGGATGTGGAAGATTGTAATATTGGAACTCTAGAAGATCCAAAGATCATTAAGATGTCCAGAAAGCTCAATCCTGAAGTCAAAGAAAGGTATGTAAATTTAATGAAGGAATTACCTGATGTATTTTCTTGGAGCTATGATGAGTTGAAAGTTTATGATACTAGTATAATCCAACATGTTATCCCAATAAAGGATGATCACAAGCCATTCAAATAGAAATTAAGAAGAACAAACCCTCTGTTGTTACCATTGATAGAGAAAGAAGTAAAGAAACTGTTTGAAGCAAAATTCATAGTGTCCCTAAGGTTTTCCAAATGGGTGAAAAATCTAGTGCCAGTTAGAAAAAAGAGTAGAGAGATTAAATTGTGTGTGGACTTCAGGAACCTGAATAAGGTATCTCTTAAAGATAACCACCCATTGCGCAAAATGGATCATATTTTACAGAAGGTGGTGGGCTCTCAAAATATGTTAATGTTAGATGGTTTCTCGGGATACAACCATATCATGGTACACCCTAACGATAAATAAAAGACAACATTCACCACACCATGGGGAACATTCATGTACGCCAAAATTCCATTTGGACTTATGAGTGCAGGGGCAATGTTTTACAGAGCTATGGACATAACTTTTGTCTATGAAAAAGAAAAATTTATTGTTATATACCTTGATGAAATTACCGTGTATTCTGCCTCAGATGAAAAACATATCAAGAATCTCAGGAGGGAGTTTGAAAAGTGCAAGAAATTTGGTATATCATTGAATTCGAAAAAGTCAAATTTTTCCATGGAAGAAGGAAAGCTCTTAGGGAACATTATTTTGAAGGAAGGGATAAAGGTAGACCCCAGTAGATTTGAGGGGATCTTGAAAATTGACATACCCAGAAGAAAAAATGAAGTACAATCCTTCCTAGGCAAAGTAAATTTCCTGAGGACATTCATTCCTAATTTAGCTGAAATCATAAAGCATATGACCAACATGCTAAAGAAGGAAAATGAAATCAAGTGGATTCATGAGGCTAGAAAATCTTTTGAAGACATTAAGTTTGCATTGACAAATGCTCCTGTACTGGCCAGTCCAAATTTTGAGAAAGACTTCATACTATTCTCTTTTGCCTCAGAACAAACAATTGCAGGTGTATTACTCTAGAAGGATGACCAGAATTTTGAGAAGCCCATAGCATAATACAGTAAGACATAGAGAGATGCTCCTTTGAAATATGACATCATGGAGAAGAAAGCGTATTCTTTGGTCAAGGCATTGAAATAATTTAGGGTCTACATTCTACACTCACATACCACTGCTTATGTTCCCAACAGCTAAGTGAAAGACATCTTGACACAGCCTAATCCTGAAGGAAAGAGAGGAAAATGGATTGCATTGCTATTAGAATATGATCTTGAAATCAAGCCCACGAAGTTAATAAAAGGACAAGGACTCACTAGACTGATGGAACAAACAAACTATGAACTCTTGGGAATAAACTTCACTACAGACATGTCAGAAAATACAACAAAGGAAGAAAGGGCGACTCCACAAATATCTCAGAAATTTCTTGACTCTACATGGTATTTAGATATCATCGTTATGTTGACGAATTTGCAGGTTCCTCTTGAATACAGTAAAACAAAAGCTAGATTCTTGAAACTAAAGGAAACAAAATTTTGTATAGTAAATGAATTGATGTACTAGAAGGATCCCTGGGGAATTTTATTGAGTTGTTTGATAGAAGAGGAAGCAGAGAAAATTATCAGAGAGTTCCATAAAGGTGACTGTGGAGGTCATCGTTATTGGAAGACAACTATGCACAAAATTTTGAGAGCTGGTTTTTATTGGCCTAGTATTTTTCCTGATGTTTATAAAGAATTTTCAAAGTGCCATGAATGTCAAATCTTTGATGGGAAAGGAAAATTGTAGTCTCTGCCGTTAAAACCCATTTCAGTAGAAGCTCCTTTCAAACAATGGGGCCTATATTTCATAGGGGAGATACATCCATAGTCCTCGGCTCAACACAAATGGATCCTGACTGCAACATATTACTTTACTAAGTGGATCGAGGTTGTTCCCACCAGACATGCTACAGATGATGTTATCATTCGATTTCTAGAAGACAATATCCTGTCCAGATTCAGATTTTCGATCAAGATTATAACAGACAATGCAACGGCCTTCAAGTCTAAGAAATTGGATAAATTCTGTAGCGATTACAACATCACCCTTGGTCATTCCACGTCATATTACCTTCAAGGGAATGGGTTGGCTGAGTCTTCGAATAAAAGATTGGTCAAAATCATCAAAAAAATTATGCAAGAAAATAAAAAGGCGTGGCACAAAAATCTCATTCATGCACTGTGGGTTGACATAATATCCCCAAAGAGATATATTACCACATCTCCTTTCCATATCGTTTACGATACATAAGCTATATTTCCTACTACATTGGGATTTCCAGTGATGAAGTTGTTACAGGAGAAAGAAGCAGAAATGAATGCTGGCCGTAGAAGAGAGGATGAGCTCATCAACGTACAAAAGACCAGAGAAAAGGCCTTCAATAACGCCCAACTACATCAAGAAAAGATCAAAGAAGCTTTCGACAGACGTACCAATGCGGATGACTTTGAACTAGGAGACTGGGTACTAAAATGGGATGCCAGAAATGAAGATAAGGGTAAACATGGGAAATTTGATAACCTATGGCTGGGTCCGTTCAAAATTGCAGCTTACCATGGGAGCAACGCCTATTTGTTAGAATAAAGTAATGGAGAAATCGCTGGAGAAGGGCATGTAAATGGAAGGTTCCTCAAGCATTACATTGTTTGAAAAATCATCACCCCACCATTCATTGTATATAACCATTTTACTTTTTCCTTTACGCATGAAAGATTGAAATAAAAGCAACATGGTTGAAGCCTGAGGTGAAGGGCCTGAGCTATGCTGGGAAGATTTTAATTTTTGAATAAAGATCACCAGATTCAGATCACATTAATAGACCACAACCCAATGGGTAGGCACTTATTCTTTAGTTCTTTTCTACCTCGTAGGGAGGATAACATCCCCAGTTGGAGCCTATGTTATCATCATAACATTTTTCGGATCAGGATCCAAGTCTCAAAGATTTAGCAAAAAGACACATCGCTATGGAAGTGTGATATTTTGGGGGATAAAGTCTCATATGGTGACATGCAGACAAATATAGCGTAGGCGCGAGAGGTAGGACTCAACGGACAGTCAATTTTGAAGTAGCCTGGATCAACGGCTAAGGAGCATATCAAAGAATGAAACATCACAGAAGATAATTATTCAAAGGTGGGCTAGAGAAAATTGTCGTGGTTTAAATCATGGATGTGTGGCACCATCAGAGGCACATTGGGGCGAAAAGTGGTCTACCTAAAACCATTTTCTCCAACCCCCGATGTCGAAAGTTGTTGGGTCAAGGTGGACCATAGATCTTAGAGCGAGCCAGATCAATGACTGAAACTCATATCGATGATTGAAGTAGCGCAAAGATTAATCAGTTGATGGTGGGTCGCGGAAAACTACCATGGTTTAAATAGTGGATGCATGGCACCCTCAGAGACACATCAGGGCGAAAAGAGGTCTACCTAAAACCATTTTCTCCAACCCCGATGTCGATAGGCAAGTATAAAAGGAGGACTCCCGACATTATTTTATGATATTTTGAAGCATTCAAACGTTCAGAAATTGGCGCAAAGAATCCATTTGAAAATCAAACTCAGAACTGAATCAGATTCATGCTTCCTTCACCGCTTAACAAGTATTTTTTACCATGGCCTCTAATCCTGTTGTTTTATCTGTGAATGAAAAAGACATCTCCTCCAGAGAATAAGCACTAATTGACAGAGACTTCGATGTTTTCGACATAGAGATAACCATTTCACCCGTTTCTGTATCCAGATTGAATTTGTTAGACAATGTTGGAACGCACATACCTTTCCTCGAAGCGGCTCAAGCCTCCATCACCCCTTATGCTGTAAAAGTAGTATTTCCTTTCCTTGAATTTGTAAGCTGGTGTGCAAAGTGATATTCTCAGGAAGAAAGAGTCATTTTGAATAAATTAGGGTCATAGGTTTTATGTGAATAGACAGTGCATCACTCCGGGACACCCTCAGTATACCAGAGTCCTCACCCACAGTGTCAGAGCCCTTTGAGGAACAAAAAATGATCACAATTTATAGAGACTTCCCACCAGAAGTAAAAAACATGTTTCTGCAGACCATTATCAATCCTGAACACCATTCAGAGAGTCTGTCATTGCCTGCTAGTGTAAGTGTCATGGCTATCAAAGTCCAGTGGGATTGTTCTCTGCTAAGTCAAATTTTAGGGTTGGACAATGACAAGTTTGTGGTAGAAGTCATGTTAGGTTTCATGTTAATTTTATTTATGTCAGAGTCTGGTTAGTCAGTCAGTGTCAGTTTTGACAAATTTATTGCTGACAATATGCATCAACAACTGGTCAACTTCTATTCATTGAGACACTTCAAATACTACACACACTTGCTGAGAATGTTTCTAGAATCTAACAAAACAATTTTCCTGAGACAACATTTATTTCGACTGAGTGTAAAAGGATCACCATGCTTATTTCCATCAATAATATTATTTCCAGGGTGTACAGTTTTATTTTCGGTTCAGATCTGCCAAGGGTTCCAGAGGAAATGAAAATCTCTTTACAACCAAATCCAAAGAGTAAGATAGGATATTGGATGTTGTTCATACAATCTACTGTGAATTGGGTATATGGCTATCAGGAAGGACCTTATATTTTACTAGTCTTTATGACTCCCAGAATATTTGCTTTAGAGTTCATAAGACAAAGGATCATCTTAGAGACAAAGCATTTTTTGAAAGCGCACAAGGCTTCTAACTTAAAGTTTCCTTTCATAGTTGGACCCTTTGTGGTAAAGAACAAGTCCTGTTTGCCTCAAATCCAATCCAAAATCAATGAATTCGGGTTCACACAGTTGCAGGGGGGGAAATATGATCCAAATCATATCATATCAAAGAGGATATTGGTGAGCAAACAAGGCCCCTATGAACATGAGCATGTTGAAGGATTCGATAAGCTGGCTAATTTAGAAACCTGTGTAGATATGGAGGTCAGTTTGTAGAATGATAAAAAAAAACAAACAGAACCAACTCCTTAGTAGAGCCCAACACAAAAACCTTCCCCTAGGTTGGTTATCAAAGATCCTAAAATGAGTGTCTATAATAAGAGGAGCAGTTCAGAGGCCCTGGGTGCCAGTAGGTAGGAAGATACTCTCAAGAAAATGAGAATCACATCATCTCAAATAGTCGACCTGGAAGAAGAAGAGCCCAAAGAGAAAACATGCATGGAGATGGTGGAAGGTGCAACCGAGAATGAAGAAGTTGTTACAGGAAGCATGCCACAAAGTGAAAACAACACAAAGGATTTTAGTAGTAGGAAACACATATTTAGCCAGACACCCGGGGCAGTCTATCAGTCCAAGGAAGATTTAATGAACTAGTATGTTGTGAAGGAAAGTATGGCCAACAGTGAAATAAGAGACCTTTTACCTGAAGTAGAGAGGACTTCCCGGCATAAGGATTCTTTACTCTCAGTCAGAGATGTGGAAAGAAAGATGTTTAACATAGCAGTGGCTGATGATGATAAGGTGTTTGAGATTAAAATGAACTATGAAAATATTGGTTCCCCTGACAAAGTAAAGTTTCACAGGAATGTCAATGACATGATGTATTTGGATTATTTGAGCTTAGGTTTGAGAGTTACAACATTGACGACACATGCACTCAAACTAGATGGACAATTGAAGCAGGAAAAGGAATCCAACAAAGCCTGTATGACACAGGTCAAAAGGTTAGAATCTGAAGACCCTCAAGGGGTAAAAGATTCTCTGGATGAGAAAGATAAGATGATCCAAAGCCTAAAGAAAAATCTGAAAATGTCCCCTACAGATCATCCACAAATAACAGAGCTGACTGCTTTGGAACAAGAGAAGGAAATATTCAGACAAGAAGCACTCAATTACAAAGCTAAAGTGCTGCAGTTGGAAAAGGAGAAGGAGAATTGGTCACAGGCATAGGTACCAACATCCGATATGGCTGTCATTATACCTGCTAATACAGAGGCTGGATCAAGCACTGAGGGGTTGGTCCAAGCTACGTCCTAGGTAAGCTTAAAAATAGGGGAGATCAAGGGTCTCAAAGAGGTCATAGAAAAGTTGAAACAAGAGATGAAAGTGAAAGATAAGAAGATGGATCAACTCCACAGAGATAATCAAGATTTGCAAGAGAGAATGAGAAAGATGAAAACCAGGTTAAAGGGAAAAACACTATTACAGGGGGCCACACATGTGATATGGGATTCTATCGCTGTAGAGGCCACTAAATTCAGGGTTTATCTAAATTTTATAAATGACAAAGACAACATGGTTGCCACAGCTCGAAGCAGGTTTACTGTTGTTAATGAAGTATTATACAAGAATCCCTCTGAATGGGCCCAAAATGCTATTGACTTGCTAAATTCTATGCCAACTGCTGATCTTTAAACTATCGGGGTAAAGGACAGGACTGCGTTGATCATTTCGGCTAGGAGGATCATCGCCAAGAATAACTTGCTCAGATCGGTTCAAAACAAAGCTATGCAAATGGAGCACAACATACAGGAGTTTAAGGATGCATTTAAACAATTTTTTATCAAAGGCCTCCCACCATTTTGGGATGGAAAAGGTTCATTATACAATCAAGAAGACTACAATTCTCTCCTCATTCAGTGCATAATGGACCATTCTAAATTTGAAGCTATAGAAGAAAGCATGAAAGGACCAAGTCTGGTAGAGTATTTGGCTACAGACTTCGAAATTTTGAATAAGTTCAAAACAGTGAAGGTTGTCCTGCCAACTATATCCTACGCCACATGCATTAACTTAGATATTTTGATCAAAGAGACGATGGATTACGAAATTCCCTCTGATTCGCAATGGAAAGAAATTGTGCAGCTAGGTAAGAAAAAGTGCAGTATCCCCAGAACCAATAAGTAATCTCCAGGTGTCACCAAATTTGGAGATCTGAAAGAAGACCATAACTAGACAGATGGCATGGAGGAAACCGAATAGTCATAGAAATTGTCCATAATTTTGAAGCGTTTTTGTTGATCATTGTAAATCGTTTCGTATACCAAAACTGTGAGTTGAAAATGTTTTAGAAGCTGAAACGCTTCAGTTTCAGCCATTGTGAACAAATTGTATAAATACTGGGAGGCTTGGATGAATTAATGTTGGGAGAAGTGCAAGAGCACCTTTTGGTTGTATCAGATTCTATTTGTAAATTTTTTGAATCTGAATTGAATATAAATGTAGAAGATTTTGAAGTCTCTATGAAAAGATTATAAAGGGTGGTGATATGAGCTTTGTTTCCTTTCATTGTATGTATTTTTCGTGACCTGTCAGTTCATTTACATTTTATTCTATTTAAATTGGAGAGTTAAAGGCCTAGAATTCATCTTGTGATGCTCTTGGCTTAAGAAATTTGAAATGTGTGATTGTATTCTTAACTAATTTATAATTCATTTTGGTAATGATATGATGCAGTTATTTGTTTTCTTTATCTTCCTACACTCTATTTAAATTTAAGAATAACTCAGATTCATCACCTCGTTTAGCCTTTATCCTCTGGAGAGTTCTATTAGCTGATGTATTGTTTTCATTCATGTTCATAATTTTGACTCCATAGCCCTGAGTGTTCCTCCCCTTCCTTGCCAGTGACTTTATTAAAAACCCCTAAAACAAACCAAATCTAGCCACCGATTTCCAAATAAATATCAAGTGACACGAGAGAGCCCTCTCTGAGTTGAGAAGGCTAGTGACTCATCTCTAAATTTGGTTGAAACAGTTACCTCTGTCATTTGTCTATCCAGCTGGACAAAATTTACAGAGTGCTAACATATCCCACAGTCGATATGTGTCCACGTAGGTCCATATATCTACGACCTCCATTACTTCACAACTTCGATGTTTAGGGGATCTACTGTGTAACCTCCTCTTTACTCCCGGAGTGGTCAACATCGAGCTGACCACCATCTAAATCCAATGTCCAGGAAAGTTCTTGAAGCATCCTCGGATCTACGGCTCTCGTCACTTCGCAACTTCAATGTTTGGGGGTTCTAACCACTCCACACTCCTTTTCTCCTAGAGTAGGAATTCACCAAAGTGCTATACACAAGTCCTTCCACTCGTTGATCGAATGGTTGAGAGGGGTTCTCAATGGACTCCCCAGATCAATGACTCACAACTCTACATCCAAGGTCCATAGGTTTCAATATTTGGCCACTCCTAGAGGGACACCTATCAACCCAAAACACGTTGGCAAGATACGTGGCACCTGCCTTGGGTTATCGACACCTATTTACTATTTCACAAGGCCACCACATATGACATCACCATTGATCGATGCATGGACCCCTGTGTGCTCTCGACGTGATACAAACGTCCCCGTGATTAAAAGGTTTAGAGGGGTCTCGAAGGATCCTTAGATCGATGACCCACAATGCTTCTATGAGATCCAAGCTTCAAAGCTTTCCATGCCTTGAACCACACTTCCTTCCAGAGTTTCGAACTTCGAACACACAAAGGACTTTAATCAACGATCCACGTGTCCTCTACAATTGGCAGTCGAGATCTACTCTGAACTTTGGGCCTTTTGGATTTATCGACCCAAATCATAACACAACTCAGATATTCCAAATCGTCAAACTCTGAACCACGCTCGATTTGTCACCATGTGCACCTGGCGCCAACGACCAAGATTTTATCCGACCTGTGGAGCTTTGGGAAACTTGCACTCTCTTGCGATTTCACTTCGATTTTGTTGGATAACCGTTGATCTGCGGACACACGTCCCTCTACTACCAATGAACTATATTAACTTTGCGACTCTGACATTCGGGGTTCTGGTGTTATAACACTTATTTTCTCCTGAAGTGGTCAATGCTGGATTGACGACGACGTAGATCCAATAGTCAAGGGGGAATGTTGAATACCATAAGATCTATGGCTCACATTACTTCACGTCCGAGGGGTGAATCATGGTTTAGCAAGGGGATGAATCCTACAAGGACATGCAACTAACCGCTAGCTTCTGGTCAACCGTCAAGTTAACAGTTTGATAGGTCACCTTCGACATAATTTGGATGTTACAAGGATTCCACCATCTCGAAGATCCGAACCCTCGAGGCCCCAAAGCTCAGATGGATTAAATCCTATTGGGCATAGCACTGGGTTCCATGGTCCTAATCATATGAATTTTTTGACAAGTTCTGAGGGCTATACCCTTAGCTCTGAGTCAAAATTTGGTTAAGGCCATGGGCATGAGCCTGCGACTACTTGGATGACTGGTTTGAAGGAAGTGCCCTCCACTCACAAAAATTAGGTTCTAAAATAGGGAAAGGTATTTTCAAAGGATAAACATGATTGTAGCAGTCTAGTAGAGTTTTCCCCGACTCTAGGTCTGTGAAGTTGACCCCTGGGAAAAATACCTTTAGGATTTACCAACCATCCCAGAGGCCACACTTGTCATCTTACAACCATTCGAAGGAAATAGTTTACAGAATAAAAATAAGCATTATAACCATTAATTTCACGCGAGGCACAATTAATCACAATTATAGACATTCAAATCATGCATTTCAATCCAAGTGCACAGGGTAAACAAAATACTTATCTATTATAAATGATCACCGACCAACTAATTGTGGGTGTTTTCCTGTCCCCCCAACCATAGGCTCAGAGGCATTCATTCTTATCACTCTGGCCACCCTTGTACCAAGCCATGATATCAATAGGGAACCTTTGCAGTTTCTTAGAGGTTCTTTCTCTATCACAACCTCTACAAGGTTTATCAGATGCTCCCTCAGCGTCCAGCTCACAACCTTCTACGCAGGTCCCGTTTTCTGCAATTACTCCAAGATCCTTTCCCTTGTTCTTTCCTTTTAACCAGAAATACTTAAATCCTTATGTTCTTCTTCTCAACTGGAGATCCTCACACACTCCTCCTCTTTCTCTCTACATATTCGGGTCACCTGTTCCCTTCTCGATGTGTCTCCTTCTTGTTTCTTTCTTGTGTATTCTTTCACACCTTTTACCTCCTTAGGAAGGTTCTGGACCCGTCTTGTTCCTTCTGTCAGAAGAAATGCGAGTTAGTCTGGGCTTGCAGGATTCTGTGGTACTTCGAGCTGATAGTATTATATCTCCTCAACCAGACCCTCCATGATTCCATTCATGGGGGTAGTTGATTGTTCAACCACCAATCTTTCTTTCATTAACTGATTTTTCCTTGGGATCAAGATGAGGCTTATTATTTAAAAAAAGATAATTTGGGTCAGTTTGACATATTGAACCCTCTACTATTCCCTCACTCTTTCCTCTAGTGATATCATGGCCATCACTTCAAGGCTTCACCCCCACAGTCAGTCATTTGAAATCTAAACAATAATACATTTACATCATTCACATGCCATAGCATGATAATCATAAT
>ML782774.1:192055-317991 GCA_009831015.1 Picea engelmannii
AACACCTATGATGCCTTGTCATTCAACTGCTTTAGAAATCTTGATCCTCTTTCTTGGACATGTCCTTTTTAGACTCTTGGCCTTTGTCACCTTTCTTCAATAATCTTGGACAACAAGAATATTAGTCACAATTTCACACGAAACATCTTACTGTTGTGCAAAATTCAAGAGGAAATATTTCCTAATCTGGCACAATACTTGTCTGTGCAATTCGTGAATTTTCATCCACACGGTTTTCTTGTTATCTTGGCTCACTATTTTTCCTAGACATACCCATTGTGTGCATGATCCCAATCATTAGTGTATGAGAATTATCAAAGTCCCTTCTTCCTTACGGTCACTCACCCTATAGGACCAAGCTCATGCATCCCCTTCTATGCTATATAGTCCCTCAGGTGATCCATCTTGCCTTATCAAGGATTTCTCACACAAGAAGAGTTATCCTTATAGTCAAGGCGTCCCTCAGACTTTCTGTGCCGAGGCATCCCTCTGGCTTGTGTTTCCACAATGCAACATTTTCTAGGGATATCATGGCTCACCACATGGTTTTTCCGGTCTCAAAATTAGCCTTTTTCATGCTTTCCAGCTTGACAACCTTCACCCGTCCTTCCTTGACATATATTTTTCGTCTCACCTGTATCATAGGTATACACAAAATATGAGATATTATCATCAATTTCAAATTCACAATTTTCTTGCAAATCTGTCGCCCACATATTTCCAAATTCCACACTTATTTTCAGAATTGTTCCGCACAGGAACCAGATTCATAAGTATGGGAATTTCGTCCCCATATAAGTTTAGATGAGCATGAAATTGGTCTTCCTTATGGGATTGCAATACTTCCATATACAAGACCCTTTTCTTCCTGCAATTTCAACATTCCTCAGCCAAACAAAGTGTTAGTTTTTTTGCACATTGTATTTTTAAAACTATGCATACTAACAGTCCAAGACATTTTAATCTATTCAATGGTACAAGGAAAAAGGATATATAATTATTTACATATGCATCCTTTCAACACACTAAATTTTCCCAATGCAATTTTAATTGTGAAACAAATTTAATCCACGTGCCAATATTCATGGCTACATTCATACCCAATATTCCCTTATATTGGGTTTAAGTTTTCCACACTTATGGAAAGCATCTTGTCATGGTGTGTTGGAGCTCAAACAACCTCTCCACCATAGGTTTAATCATTCTCATTCACTCTTACAACAAGACTATGCTACCTGCTACAGGCTGGTCATGATCCCAAATCAATACATATGAAACTAAAAGTTTCTCTTGAATGCACCCAAGCATTCTTCCCTCATTAGTAACCAGGGTGTGAACACTCATGACCACCCAAAATTCTCTTTTTTTAACACCTATACAATGAAAGTAGAGTATTGTAAGGTCCTCCTTCCTTAATGGGAAATCCATTGTTTACCCTCTTATGCAAACATGCATTTCCTCAACGCATTCCATGCAACGTACTAACTATGAACACCTTTATTCCCAATCTTCCTAGATTGGTCATTGTACCCATGGTACTCCTTACTCATGAATTTTTTTGCAGGAATTATAACTCATCCTTGACTGGCATAGAAATCCTCTCTCTATTGTTCATATTCTTCTTTCCTGAATCCTACCTCGCTTGGGTAGCAATGGCATACAATCAACCACTCAAAAATTGGTTGCATATCTTTAAGATAATGGAATTTTTTCAGAAGGGATTCTTACCAAATTACTTCATAACCTATGCCACATAGGTATGAATATTTTTATACCTGCTATGGATGCTAGGACCCTCTATGATATTACCTCATCAATGGTGCTTTATGGGGACTTTTAAAGTCCCTTCAACAATATTTTAACAATAACCTTCTCATACTCGCCCTCTGCTTGAGGTTGTCAATCATTGACAACTGTCTTTCTCAACAGATCTAATTTCTTTCTACACATGAAATACATCACAAATATATTGGTCGTCCTGTAAAATAAAATTGCTTGTATCATAGTATTCAAATCAATAAAACATTTTTAGATATTCCCCAACATATCTCTATGCACTCTACCACATTACTCCTTAATGTGTTAGCTAGTGCAGTCCCAATCAAATTTTTAGTTGTATTCCATGATCATACAACCATCAACATCCTTATGCAAAAACACTTACCTGCATTAGTAAATCAATCTCTCGTACCAGAGAAATACAATAAACAACAAGGAAGAGGTTAAGGAACTCTTCCCTTGTCCAACTCCTTCTAGATCGCCCTAGATTTTCAGTCCAACCAAGTTATTTTCCAAGGCCTCACTTCCTTTAATAATCACGGCTTAAGCAAGCCTAGTCATTTAAATATGCTTATTTATTCATTCTCCCTTTTTCTAGCTATACTTGTTCCCACAATTGTTCTTCTAAGGCTTACAAATATGTTAAACAATTCAGGGTTTTTAGGGTGAGAAAATTATTCCCCCTTTTTCTCCTTCTTTTCTTATGTGATGTAATCCCTACTGGGATATTCCTGCTCCTTTCCTTAAGCAACCTTGGTTAGGCTCACCCTAACCTATTGGATACATCATCATGATCCAATAGCAAACCTTTTTGTTCATAATGAATCATGAACCTATGCATTCTGCACATTACCATTTAGTTATCAGAATGATCAACCTTCATTTGTTAGTTTTCCACTCATACATTATACATGTGCATAATTTGCACATTTAACATCACACATTCATACCTATTCAGTCTTAATATCAGTCCTTATATAAAGCAACCTTATGATGCATAAAATCCATGCACTTAGGCATAAATAAACACATCTAAAAATTCATCATGCAAGCTCACTTCTTGCACCTTTTCCATGTCATTCATACACATGGGCATATCATACTTCTAGATCCTTCTCCCAAGGATCTTATAATCATTCTTATGATAACTCTCATAGAGATACTCATCATTGAGTTGCTCTCTCTGTTGAGAGATTGCAGTCATTCATATGATATCCACATGGAAGCTTAATCAAACATAGTCATAACTATGTTCCCGCTTTTGCTCAACAACCAGTAAGAATGAATTGTTTCCTCAACTAGTATAAAGTTATTCAACAACCCAGAAATACCATCTGGGAAATTCCAACAATGCCCAAGGAAAAGATACAACTTATCAAGCTTCTAATTGGTCTTGATCCGTAGATTTTTTTATCAAGGGAATCATTTTCTAGAGTCTCTCTCACTACTACTTGAGCATACTAAGCCATACCTTATATGGATACCATCCACTTATGGATGTCATCCTGACCCCTTGGTCATCTAGAAGTGACCCAACACTTCCTCTACCTCATTCAGAATCAACATTTCATTACTCCTTCTACCTTATCCTCATATAGAACTATGCACTCAACATCATCAAACTTTTACTTATGCTTCCATAGTCAGATCATCACTAACCATATGATCACCATATTTTACATTCAATGGCAGACTACAATAAGTATTTATGCATGTCATATGCATGCTCTATCCTTGCAATATGCATTTCAACATATCTTTGTGCACCAAGCATTATACCCATGTTTGAAGTGCAGACGAGTTCCACTTACTTACCTCTTGAATTTTTATGCATAGACCTACCCTTAGTTAATGGGGATTTACACTTCTTTAGTATAACCATGAGCTTATGAACTTACTCATGTCATTTCACTTCTTCCATGAGGTTTATTCTCAGTCCTCATGACTCCTTCTATTTTACAAAGAGGGATTACCCCAATAGGATTTTTTTTTTTCTTCCAGTTATAACAGGTCAAGTAGGTTGATCTCACCAACTCCAATAAGGTCTCTAGGAATGGAGGATTGTAATCCCAATGAAAAATCCTTCATTTAATCAACACTTTTAATTAACAGAAGGCTTCATAAGCCCACTTTTTAGGCAATTCCCGCCACTTATTCAGTCCATTTTACTTCTCGACTCAAATACTCCTTAAAACAGGTTTATGCCATTTGCATCCAAGTTTTTATTATTATTTCCACTTGGCATAATCCCACTTTTGTAGGACTGGATATCACTTCCCAAAATAAATGATAATATTCTTGTACCATATTCTATCACAATTCAATCTTGTTGGGTAAAATCCCAACTGAATTTTAATCTGCATCCTTCTGCTCGAGGAAATTATGAAGATAATTTATGTATGGCAGTAATATTCTCAACAGGATCATCTTAGCCTTGGTAAACTAGTCTTATGACTATTCCCTGATCCATCCAGGCATGTGTTTGAATCATGCTTTGCTAGATGGGGTAGGGCAGGGTTCTCTCTCCATTAAAGTTTTCTAAGAAAGAAAACAAAATCACTTGAATCTTTCGTGAGCCCAAGTAGGCCAAGTGTTGTTGCCCGCTATGATACCAATTTGTAACACACCCAACCCCTTGAGTACCTTTTTAAGGGATGGGGCATCAAAATTTCAGTTTTCTTCATCATCTCGAATCCTCTTCCCAAGGTTTCCACCACCTTCTGCGTGTCAATATATTTCCAATGACTATTACCATGCTCAAATCCGAGCTCTGGATCAGAAGTTATGCTCGTCCAAAGCTCTTTAGTCATAATTGGTCAAAGGCCACGTGGTGTCGACATGGTTCCATCTCATTCATACCATCCAAAGTTCCCCGAAGTCCCAGAGTTTCCAATGCTCTTGCATATATTTGTGGAAATCCATCCACTGTTAAATCCAATGGTGGAACAATGTCCCTGTTTAACACATAGGATTATGATAATTCAGTGTTCGGTGCTTCGACGCTGAATGCCCCTTTATATTTCTATGCACATATCCTCCAAACTCCCGGAATCCTGCCACATAGCTCCAACCTTCGGCCCCTTTATATTATTAAATCACGCCACTCCAAACTAGTCCCAAATTCATGGACTCTCGTGGGTCCAGACTTACACATGGAAACACATTAAACATAGGGGCGGGGACAAGTGGGTCCGGTCCTTCGGTCGAGTTAATCCCCAATGTTCCAGCACCCCAATTTTCTTGAAGTCTTGAACTCTTGGTGGTTCCATGTACTCCATCAGTTGTTAGGCCATGCGGGCATGTGCTAGGGGGATGAAACATGACAAGGGAAGAGATGACACATGGCACCATTAATGGGTGACATGTGTCACTTTATAATGGGCTCATAGGGTCTATGAAAGGCACGAATCAAGATGACACGTGGCCCCATCAATGGGTGACATGTGTCACTTTCTAATGGGCTCATAGGGTCTATGAAAGGCATGAATTAGAATGACACATGACACGTAGTATGTGGGCCCACATCACCCTAGATGAGGTCATCATGCCATGTCACTCCGGACTGACAACTTTCCAATGCCCCTTGTATCCCATGGTCGAGATGTTTCCACGTAGGTCCTTATATCTATGACCTCCGTTACTTCGCAACTTCAGTGTTCGGGGGATCCACTGTGTAACCTCCTCTTTACTCTCGGAGTGGTCAATGCCAGGCTGACCACAATCTAAATCTAATGTCCAGGAGAGGTCCCGAAGCTTCCTTGGATCTATGGCTCTCATCACTTCGTGACTTTACTATTTGAGAGTTCTACCCTCTCCACACTCCTTTTCTCCTGGAGTAGGACTTCGCCGAAGTGCTATAAGCAAGTCCTTCCACTGGTTGATTAGAAAGTTGAGAGGGGTTCTCAATGGACTCCCCAGATCAACGACTCAAAAATCTAGCTCCAGGGTCCCTAGGTTTCAGTGTTAGACCACTCCTAGAGGGACACCTGTCGACCCAAAACACGATTGAAAGATGCGTGGCACCTTCCTCGGGTTACAGACACCTCTTTACTATGTCACAAGGCCACCACACATGGCATCATAATTTCTTGATGTGTGGATCCCCATGTTCTCTCGACGTGATACACACGTCCCCACGATCAAATGACCAAGAGGGGTCTTAAAGGATTCTTAGATCGACGACCCACATTGCTTCTCCGGGCTCTGAGGTTTGGATCTTTCCATGCCTTGGACCACACTTCCTTCCAAAGTTTCAAACTCTGAACATGCGAAGGAATTTAATCAACGGTCCACGTGTCCTCTATAATGGGCAGTTGATATCTACTCCGACCTTTGGGAGTTCTCGACCCAAAGTGAAACACAACTAAGATCTTCCAAAGCACCGAACTCTGAACCGCACTCTATCTGTTTCCATGTACACCTATCGCCAAGGACTAGGATTTTCTCTGGCTTGCAGAGCTTCAGGAAACTTGCACGCTCTTGTGATTGAACTTCAATTTTGTCGGATAACCAGAATTCATGATAAACGTTGATCTATGGACACGCGTCCCTTTACTACCAGTGGACCAAATTAACTTTGTGACTCCAACATTTGGGGTTCTAGTGCTATAAAACTTCTATTCTCTTGAATTGGTCAATTCTAGAATGACCATGGCATAGATCCAATGGCCAAGGGGGAATCCTGAATACACTCATATATACGGATCGCGTTACTTCACGTCCGAGGGGTGGATTAGGGTTTATCAAGGGGATGAATCCTATGAGGATGGGTAACTGACCGCCAGCTGCCGGTCATCCATCAAGTTACCAGTTTGATAGGTCACCTTCGACACAATTTGGATGTTATGAGGATTCCAACATCTTGAAGCTCCACACCCCCGAGGCCCCATAACTGAGAAGGGTTAACTCCTGCTGGGCATAGCACTGGGTTCCATGGTATTGATCATATACGGTTTTTGAAAAGTTCCAAGGGCTACACCCTTAGCTCTTAGTCAAAATTTGGTTAAGGATGTGTGAATGAGCCCGCGGCTACTTGGATGACTGGTTTGAAGGAAGCACCCTCCATTCACAGAACTTAGGTTCTAAGACAGGGAAAGGTATTTTCGAAGGATCAACGCGACTGGAGAAGTCCAACAGAGTATGTCCCGACTCTAGGTCTGTGAAGTTGACCCCTATGAAAAATACCTTTAATATTTCCCAACCAGCCTAGATGCCACACTTATCATCTTAAAACCATCCGAAGGAAATAGTTTACAGAAGAACAATAAGCATTATAACCATTAATTTCACGCGAGACAAAATTAATGACAATTACATACATTCAATCATGCATTTCAATCCAAGTGCACAGGGTAAAGGAAATACTTATCTATTATATTCGATCACCAACCAACTGACTGTGGGTGTTCCCCTATCCACCCAACCATAGGCTCAGAGGAATTCATTCTTAGCACTCTGGCCATCCCCATTCCAACCCATGATATGACTAGGGAACCTTTGCAGTTTCTCAGAGGTTCTTTCTCTGTCACAGCCTTTGCGATGTTTATTAAATTCTCCCTCAACATCAAGCTCATGACCTTCTGCTCAGGTCCTGTTATCTGCAATTACTTCTAGATCCTTTCTCTTATTCTTTCCTTTTAAAAAAAATGAATCAAATCCTTTTGTTCTTCTTCTCAGCAGGAGAGCCTCATGTGCTCCTCTTTCTCTCTACATATCTAGGTCACCCGTTCCCTTCCCTATGTGTCTCATTCTTGTCTCTTTCTTGTGTATTCTTGCACACCTTTTTCCTCCCCAACAAGGTTCTGGACTCATCCTATTCTTTCTGTCATAAGAAAATTGGGTTAGTCTGGGCCTGGAGGAATTTGTGGTACTTCGGGCTGATAGTCTTCTGTCTCCTCAGCCAGACCCTCCATGCTTCCATTCATGGGGGTAGTTGATTGTTCAACCACCCGTCCTTCTTTCATTAACTGGTTTTTCCTTGGGATAAGGATGAGGCTTATTATTTTAGCAAAGAGAATTTGGGTCATTTTGACATAATGAACCCTCTATACTGTTCCCTAACTCTTTTTTATAGTGATATCATGGCCAATACTTCAAGGCTTCACCCCCACAATCAGTCATAGGAAATATTAACAATAATACATTTACACCATTCACATACCATAGTATGGTAATCATAATTAATGATTAATTACAAGTTGAGGGAAACATGGGTATTACACCATAGATTCTTGGGTATTAGTAGGGGTGTATACAATCCTATATTTTGACTCCTTCCTTTGGCGAGTTGGAAAATTCTACAACAGTCAAAAAATTTCTTAACATCCTTGTTGATGCTAGGAAAAAAATATCTTTCCTTCACCAACATTGTGGTTTTATCAATGCCAAAATTTCCACCTAAACCTCTGTTATGAAACTCTTTAACAATATTCAGCCACAATGAACTTCGTGGAATGCACAAACTTTGGTTATTGAACAAGAAACCTTCTTGGATGTGAAAATACAAATATAGTTTTCTATCCATGCTTCAAGGTGATTTGCATTCTTTCCAAGCCTTTGCAAAATCTTCATCTTCTGCATACAATTATTTCATACATTCCAAGCCAACAACTTCAACTGAAAAAGTATTTAGAAACATTATTGAGTGGCTCAATGCATCTACAAATTTATTTGACTTTCCAAACCTGTACTCAAACAAATGAGTAGCTTTCAAAACATTCTATCCATTTGGAATGATTTTTATTTAACTTACCTTGAATATTGTTGTACTACAATGCCTTATGATTAGTAAATAAGACAAAATCCTTTGGTAGCAAGTAATGTCTCCATTTATTCAAATCTTGTACAGTCACATAAATTTATTGATCATAAACAGAGTAATACTTCTTAGCATCATTCAATTTCTCGTTGAAGAATGTAATCAGTCTTCCTTCTTGGCTCAAAACTACTCCAATGGCTGGTCCACTTGCATCATAGTCCACTTGAAATTCCTTATTGAATATGTATGTAATGTACCCAACGCCCAGTTGAGCAACATTACGTGCAGAAACTCATTAAATTATTAAGATTTACTGCTAATCAAATTCCTGTATCTTACCAACCACATATCACACACGTATTTGACCATTTGACTAATACTACAGTTCTAAACGCATCTAAAAATGTATATTAAACATGAATACAATTGTTCAAGCAAAAACAAACACACAACATTCATATAAATTATTTACATAGTGGAATTTAACATAAGAATAGAACATAAACACTTATATGTTAATGATTAACCAATTGGCTGCAAACAAAGGATGAAATTCCCAGCCATAGGCACTGATGATCATTTTATCTCATTAGAAATCCACCCCTGAGATGAGGATATGATTCCACAAGGAGATCCAACCCACAAGCTATCCAGTCTCCACACATAGCAGCCCCAAACCTAGGTTCTAGTCTCACAACAGTTCCAAACCTTCAACTCTCTCTTTTCCCCACAACCTGCACTACCGAAGGAATGTACCCCCTTCACTACTAACAGTCTCTCGGGTTGTACCATTCATTTATCAGGGTCACTAGTGCATTCAGTTGGCCAGGAATCACTTAGCAAGGAACTCTAGGAACTCTCAATTGTTTCATAATTTCTCACAGCAGGCTTCACAAGGCTCTGAGTCATTTTCTCCACAGAAAATTGTACCACAAGCTCACAATCTGATTTATAGGAACACAAGCTTCTTTCTCAACATAAAAACAAATACAAACAATGGATTCCTTCAAGTATACCATGGCTGGTCCTCTTCCCAGACCTTTTCTCCTCCTTTGCTTCCCAAAATCTGCATGTAAAAATTGTCCCTTTTCTGCATGCAAATTTCCTCTTCTTTTTTTCTTGCTTGACTCACAATCTTCTCAAGGATGACTGTACCTTAACCCATTATCTCCAATAACTATGGGATGTGACCACTCACACCCACCCTCTTACATTAGTTTAATGATTGGCCTCTCATACACTCAATCAACAAATAGAGGGTTATACATAAAGATAATAATTTCAGGAATGTGGGTTGGATTAATACCCATGAATAATTCCCCCTTGTACCCCTCTCTCTTATGGAATAATAGCACCCCATTGTTCTTTATCTCTTTCGTATCACAACCAACTATTATTAATTTTATTAATTATTTCAATGTTCATAATATGCAAATCAACCCCCCTCCACATTAAATCAATACAGGCTCTTCACCCCAATGCATCGACTCACCAGCCTAATTCACATTTATACAATTACATTAGAATTAATATGGATTAGAAATAGGGATGTTACATCCCCTCCCCCTTATTTTTTCACTTCCCTTAGTGCACAACACCCTATAGGTGTACTTTCATTTTACAATTCTGACTCCCTGACCAATAAAAAACATATAGGCTCTCTAGCCTGAAATCACACATGAATTCCAGCCTAAACAAATTACATAGGCACTGTGGCCCCAATACCACAGATACATAGGCACATTTGGCCCCCAAAATGACAATACAAAGGCACCCTGGTCCGACAAATATACATAAGCCACTGGAATTCTCCTACAACTATCTCGGTTTCCACCAGCTCTCTCCCCATTGACCTGGCCAACCCAAGGAATGGTGTCCCATTCGTTTATCAAGGTTGACCCAAGGAAGGTTCCCCCTTCACTATCCCCAGTCCCTCGAGTTTCACCATTCATTTATCAAGGTCTCTCTAGCATAGGTAACTAGGAATCTCACTGCTGGGAACTTAAGGGACTCGCTGTTAGGAATAAGATCAGTAAAATAACCGACAAAAACCTTGTTGATGTAGTGTGACTCACACAAGAGTGCATTCTTTAGGCCTAACAACCTGTTTCTTCGAAAGTGCAACTCACACCAGATTCAACTCTTCAGGCCTGACAACTTGGTCCTTCAACACTACAACTCACACTAGATTTCACTCTTCAGGCCTAACAACCTGGTTCTTTGACAATGTAACTCACCCATGAATTCATTTTTCAGGCCCTACAACTTGGTTCTTCGACCATGCAATTCACACTAGAGTCCACTCTTCAAGCATGATAACTTGATTCTTCGATAGTGTAATTCACCCTCTAGGATCAGGCATCCCTTTCACTATTATACAACTCCTTAGGCGAACCATCATTTGCCAAGGTGTTCTCATGCAAAAAAATGCCAACTTGCTGCTAGAATTCCACTGGAAATATATAACCTGTGGAAATCATCCCATCTGCATTACATGCATACAATTTAATATGAGACATCATCATATAGTTATACAATTTCAAATCTGTTTTACACAAGAAAACAAAATTTCCCAAACATGAGTCTTTTTTCTCATAACATTTTGTCTCTTGTAGTAGTAGATATCAGCCTTCTTTATGGGATTATATCCCTGCCATATCCAAGACCATTTCCCCTACAATTTTCTCAATTCCTTGCAACCAAACAAATTGTTAGTATATCGTAACAATTTTCAATTATTAATTTCTCAAATATGGTTATACAGGAAAATAAAAATCCCCACACATGAGATTTCTGCTTATTATGTTCAGTTCTTGCAACTGTAGATATCAATCTTTCTTACGGGCATAAATCATTTCCATATCCAAGACCATTCTTCCTACAATTTCCTCAACTTTCTTGTAGCCAAACAAGATTGTTAGCACTCATGCATATTTTTAGCAGTTCATGAAACGATATCAAAATAGTATCTACCAAGAAATTCAATCATTTCCAACCATTATTCACATTAAAATGGAATTCTACCATTCATCATATTATCTATAATAACAATATCATTCATTGTACATGCATTATAAACACATCAAGATTTTCATAATGAAATCAAACTTTACCGATAAATACAACCAATGTGCCAATAATCTTGGCCGCATCTACACAATGCATCATTGCATTGATGTTGGAATACCATATGTTCATGTCATGTATTCCACCATGTAAGTTGGAAGGTATGGCCCATTACTCAATACACCATCCAAACTCTTCCCCACAACCCGTCTGATCCTTTGGATACCTTTCTCTTCAACCCATACACAACACTAGGAACATCATCCCTTAGTGTTATTTAGTGTAGGAAAAAAGGTTGCATTCTAAACCTCAGTTACATAGGGAATAACCATTATGCACTTGGATGGTACTATAGCCTTTCCATATCCAAACTCATCATGGCATCACATATGACCATCTCAAATGACATTCATTGTTACAACATGAGTAATGTCTCATGAATTAACTTGGTTATGAATTCATAACCAACATAACACAACATGCAATTAAATTTCCCATAAATGCATCCAAGCAACAATTAATATTTTCATACTCAAGGCCTCCTACCTTTTCATCAATTCAGATATTGATATTAGAATGAGGGAATTCTTACCTTCATTCCCTTCAACATTTATACATTATAACAACCCCAAATGCATACCTGCATGGATTTTATCAACTTACTTGATGCTACATGATCAACTGGTATTTTGCAGAAGCTCACATGGTCCTTTTTCTAGTCTCTTCATCAATATTCCCACCATCCTCATTTTGTCTTCATATGGATGGATACCATAAAAAAAATATCATCGTGCTATAATAATCAATTTCTTGAACACACAATCCATCATTAGATTTATTCAAATATCATAGTCATCATTATTTCATATAGAATACTCTTAGTCTATTCTCATGCCACCAACATGTTCAGGTATGTCCATATGCATAAACGCACATCAATATGCACTAAGCATTTGATATTTCATGCCTATTTCATGCACATGCATTCTATCTTTATTGGATGAATCATGCATCAATTCTATCATGCACTCCAATGCATATCCATTTCATATTAATCAATTATTTAGCTTTATTGTTGTAGATGGATGTCCTTGAATTTCTGTAGAACCTTGCTGCGCTGTGCGTTGTTGTTTTGCTCAACTTTTCCCCACTGGCCCCTATTCTACACTTGCTAGCCAATCCTCACTTGGTCATTTTTCATTTCCAACCACTATTTGGTCCACTAGTGCTGCCATCTCGCAGCTACTTTATGCTAAGAATCCTATCCCAACATCTTTTGGCTAAATTCTCAATATTCATAGTGTTGTAAGATGCATTATTCCAGCTGAACATTAACACTGCAATCTAATTAACAACTGCCCATTTTTCTTGACCAAACCGGTTTTAGAATACCATTATCATGGAATGACATTTCAACATTATGAAATACTTCTTTCATGTCTTATTTCTAATATTCTTTTCCTCTGATGGATTTTCTCAATATTAAATATCTCTCTTCACTTCATTGAGTGATTCACTATGAAGAATTTTTTTTTTTTGGCCATTCAAGACCACCCTGCTCTAATGAAAATGCCACCCTTTTCTGTTTGCACCTGTACCTTGCTTTTCCTGCGCACTCTGATAATAGAGGCATCTTTCTTGCTTGTGTAATTTTATACAAGAGTTTCTAGATGATATCTGACAATTCCTTCTTCCTACATTTCCATGCTTTCTCATAGATATTCCAACCATAAGTCACACCTCATCTCATGATATTCTTTCTCCTTCTCTTGCATCAAGATTTGTTTCCTTTACTATATTTATATCTTCAAGGCTATGGGGTCCTCCCTGATTCTTGTGCATGCAATGACATTATTTAATTTTTGGTTTCATACCATATGTAAAAATATCTATTGACCTTCCTTTGCAAGCCATGCAGTGTCTATAACATTTGAATACTAATATTCCTTTTCTTTTATTTAGACCCTTGAAAACCTTACAACACCTTCCCCGAACTTTCCTTTGTAGTTCTTTGATGCTTCAACTATCTGCACAAGAATGACCCCTTTCCTACCCAATGGACCTTGGGATTAAGTTAGAACAGACCCACAAAATTGTTAGTTGCGTAATCTTATCCTCTTTCTAGATATCCTTTTCACAAAACACTCTATGCAGAGTGCTCTTCGGCTTAATGACAATGCCCTATTCATTAGCTTAACATCTCTTTTGTCAAGATATTTCTCTTGAATCACATCTCTAGGATTATACATAGGTACTATCCTAAGCATATACACTCTTAATTACATAAAAATCACCTTTCACACTCACCTGTATCATTGGGAAGGTTCCTCCAAACTTGACACTATTTAGAAAAATATTCACATCAAGTAATTACATGGTTCATGGAATCCAATTCCATTTTTCATTACTTTCCCCGTATATTTTTATTACCTCAATCGACTTATATAATCTTCTTCCATGTTTCCATAACTCCCCAAGAAATTTCCAATGACTATTTGTTTGCTCAAATCCGAGCTCCGAGCTGCAAGTTATGGTACAAAGAAGTTTAGGTTGTTTTACTCAATTTACTCATGTATGCTACACGTGGCTTATTTTTATTCCTGCACATTTTCAGGTACCCATACACAAAATATGACTCTATCGTTAGCTTCTATGGGTCATAAGGTTTCCATGGACTGCTCATATTCTCCAAATGGACTTCTAAGCATAGAGTTATGCCCTATGGAAGTAATACTGGTGCCAAAATTTTACCCTCACTGTTTTGGCTGTAACTTTCTCATACGAGCTCCATTTTGTGAACCATTTAGGTCACTGGATAACTCTCTTTGAGTTATTTTATTTGATATGTAGAGGAATATTGTACCTTGGTTGTTGTCCCTTGGTTATGAAAGTAAGTGAATATCAAGGAAGAAAAGGCAGAATGTGAACTGCGTGGAAGACACACTGACGGTTACTGGGTTGAAGTGAGCAAAAGCGTAGAAAAGATGGAGCGAAGTAAAAGGAAGCAAGCCGTTGAATGAGGAGATTGAGGATGACAGATCAACAATAAATAAGGATCGTGGACAAATCAACAAGCAGGAAAATCCATCGTTGGATGATTTGGAGCATCGCGTGAGAAGGAAGGAAAGACAGGTTGGCGAAGCCCTGAAAACACGGGTCAAGTTGACCTAGGGTTTTAGACACCTAGGGTTTTGTAATCGCGGGTTTGTGACACATAGGTTTCGACCTAAGGGTGTCAGTGAGCTATTGTAATGTATAAATAGAGGTCTAAAGGACCTGGTTTGCGTTGTTGTTGATGTTAGGATCATTGTTGTTGTCTTTGTCATTGTGTGATCAAGTGAGTAATATTGAGTGAGAGAGAAGTGCTGAGTAGGAGAGCCTTCTGTATTGTAAGATCTTCATCTGGGTGAAAAGATCAACCCTACAACTAGGAGCACAGGGAGGGAAGAGATAGAGAGGATAAGAAAGAATATCTTCTAGCTAAGAGCGCAGACAAGAACTGTGTGCTTCATCTTAATACATTATAAAGAACAGTTATGTGGACGTAGCCTTAGAGAGAGGGTGAACCACGTATATCTTGTGTCGTATGTGTGATTGGTTCTCTGTTCCTTGTTGTCTGATATACTATTATTGCATTACTATGTTAGATCTGATAGATATATCTTGTGCAGTATATTGTAGGAAGATAAACAATACTACATTGTTGTGTGCCGATCACTTTGAATCCACTTTACATTCCTTCTGGTTGTAGACATATCTATCCTGCAACCCCCTCATAGTTGCTTTGGGTGAGACTACATATGCCTCGCAGGTGTTGCTGAAAGGGCCAGTAGCTAGGGCTTGTTGGTGTGCTCTTGGAGCTGTACCCTAGGTCTGCCCCTGTGCCAACAATTGGTTCTGTTGTTGGGACACAAATCTTCTTGAGGGAATGTCAAGGTGGTTTCCATCAAAGATAGAAATTCAAAAGTGGATAGAGGATCAAGAAAATCACTTTGCTGAAGCCCAGAACAAGAACCCTAATATTAGTACAGAGGATTGGTTGGAGAGATATATCTTTACTGATATACACAGAGTTTTCTTTGGAGGAATCCATCAGACACTATATGAGTGGTTAGCTAGGTTAGTAGATACCCAGTTTGAGATCAGATCTAGACCTCCTGTGGTTTGGATGCCGGTGCTGATCAGGAAGGTCAAGAGAGTTGATAACGCCATATCACGAGAAATAGATCACTAGTTTGATATAACCATTGGAGGGTACATCATCGATTTTGTTGTTGACAGAGTAGAGTCATATAGCCAAGCCGAGAGATATTTCTTCAAGGGACCCAGAGGAAATTTTTTACACTTTCTAAAGTTGAGAATCAAGATTCTATTGCATGAGAATAACATTTTGAATATACAATAGATTGGTCGGATTTGGAAAAGCTAATGTTCAAAAATTCAGAAAGCGACAACGACACAGAGGCTGGACATACGTGTAGTGGAAGAGAATTAAGAGAAGTTCATATTGTGAACTTGTTCAAGCAGAACTATGGGGATGAGGGTTTCTACAGTGGAGAAGAGACAGATCTGATGGATGAAGAGAATTCAGAACCCGCTAGGGTAGAGGAAGGGACAGCTAAAGAACCTCGTCGGGATGAGCCAGAAACTTTAGGAACTGTGCAGACTATTGAAGTAAGCACTATTATTCCTCCTGTTGATTCAGTAACATTAAGTAATTAGAGTAATCCAAGCCACCAGAGCATTCAAATCACTGTCACTATTATTCCACCACATACTCAGTCAGGAACCCTAGGAAGATCTATGGCAGATGAGATGAGGCTCCCTATTTTTAGGGGAGATGGGTCTGAAGAACCTGATCAACATTGGTTCCTATGTGAAGCTGTATGGAATATTAAAAATGTCATCGATGAAGCTGTTAAAAGAACTCAATTTAGTACTACCCTAAGGGATCGCGCACTGAGCTGGTACATGAATCTTTTCCAAGGACTTGCATAGCCTAAGCCATTGAATCAGATCAAGAATGAGTTGATTGCGGAGTTCAAGAATCCCAAATCAGAGTCACAATGTATCACATAGATGAAAGAGATCAAGAAGAAGGTAGTCGAAATCGTTTGGGAATTCGATCAAAGATTCAAGACCTTAATAGGCCGATTGATGTTTTAGATCCCATATGAGCTGAACAAAGAATGGTTCATTGCTTCTCTCTTACCACACATCAGAGTTCCTTTGATGCAACAAAAGATTACTTCACAAGATGAGGCACTGGAGATCTCCATGAAGTTAGAATCAACCCCTATGGGAGAGTCCAGCTTAGGTATGAGTCAAATCTTGAGTCAGCTAACTAGTTTGTCTCTGTAGGTAGAAGATATGAAAAAATACAAGGGAAAAGATAAAAGAGAAGACATCTAGTGTGTCAGATGCAGATCAGAAGGCCATGACAAGGAACATTGTCTCTTATTCCTTGAATACTTGGCCTCTGGAGCTCAGAGCCTTTTGAAGCAAGTCACCTTACCCTAGTGCGAGGTATGCAGAAATAGACATCGCCTTGGTGAGTGCTATTACATGCAAAAGTATGTTCAAACACCCAAAAATTTGTATTGCATGTTCTGTAAGTCTGTGGGACATGATGATAGGGATTTTAGGGCTTACAATATCATGCATTAAAGGTCAAGAGACATATATAAAATTCAAGTCGAAGTACAACAAGAAGGAAAAACTACGCAATATAAATCCCTTTGGAGAGGAAACTTCAATCCTCACGGTGGATTTAGAGGACGAGGACGGGGAGAAGGTATGGGTTGAGGCCAAGGACATATAATCTATTATAAATGTGCACAACCAGGAAACTTAGCAAGGGACTGTTAGAACCCTTGTACCACTTGCAGCTATTGCAACTCCTTCAAGCATGTTATCGAGGAATGTCCAGCATTGTTGACTAAGCTTCAGGAATGACGAGGACCTCAACAGAACCTGCAAGTGAAACTGATATACGTTGAACCTCACGGAGAAGACCTTAGAGTTGTTGCTATCACTAGAGGAGGCATTGTTACAGGAGAAGCCAGAGTGACCCAAGGAAAGACTACAAAAGACTCAGGAGTCAGAAAATCTACAGAGAAGACCCAAACTTTTGATGCAAAGAAAGAAAGACAAATATTTGAGGAGGCAATAAAAGAGTTTAAAGGAGATCAAGGCTCTTCATCAAAGACATGACCAGAAGTGAAATAATATGGAATTCCTTTGGAATTTTATCAGTTTGCTTCGCTAAAAGAAGGAAAAGAGGTAAGCAAGCTCATGGAATTTTTATATACTTGTATTAAGTTTATTCAGGATGAGAGCATTGTACAAGAACTAAAAAATTTAATCAGACAGTATGAGATAGGAATGATAGAACCTTTATTGAATAAAGAAATACATCAACTATCCAATAAAAGAGGAACAAATAATGAATTACACTTGAATGCTCAAATAAGAGAGTATGATATAGACTATGTGGTCCTCGACTTAGGATCAAAAGTCAATGTTATGACGAAGCAAACCTGGGCACTGATGGGAAAATCGAAGTTTATCTATTCCCCTATCAGGCTTAGGATGGCTAATCAGTAGGCAGTAAGCCCCTTTGGCAGCTTGGAACATGTCGCAGTGGACATCGACGAAGTAAGAACATTTGCAGACTTTGAGGTAATTGAGATAGTTGATGATAGATGCCCTTACCCTGCACTGTTAGGAATTGATTGGGATTTCAATAATTCCATTGTGGTTGATTTAAAGAAAAGATATATGACGTTTGAAATATATGGCCTTAGGGTCATTTCACCTTTAGATTCAGACCAAGGTCAGCGATACACAAAACCTATGAAAGAAGAAGACCGTGCATATGAACTGGAAAACATATAAAAACTAACAACCAGACAACATGATTACATTAATCCTACAACCGATGGAAACCTAAGCTGGTGAAGTGACAACGTATGTTCATCAGACTTAGAAGAGGCACTGGAGAACTGGCAGAACAAAATGTATGAATTATCTACAAGGAGATGTGCTAGATTAACCAGAGAAGTTCGATGGATTGAGACAATAGTAAGTAACTTGCCCACTTTTGATGGTCTGAATCCTTTAGAAGACTTCTTAGCAGACTTTGAAGAAAGTGTACCAACACAACAAATATTGTTGGCAATGGATGAGGCCTTGAAAGCCACACCAGCAAGATGGTGGGGGACACACAAAAACAACATTACAGAATGGGTACAATGTCGTACCCTAATGACTGCGCGATTCTCAGCATAAGTGGAAGGCTGCGAAGTTCGATACACAGGTTGAAGTTTCCCAAAGGACCATGTGTGAATTTGCGAGGAAGCCTGGAGAAACATTCCTGAAGAGAAGTGGGCGCACAAGCTCATTAACACACTAGACACAACCCTTATCAACTGGTACCTTCAAGTGGAGCTGCGCTTCAACATTGCAGATTGGGAAGGTATTACTCAGAATTTTGTAACTACCTTCTTATTTGAAAGTCAATATCCTTCAGTAGATTAAGCGTTATATATCATAAGACATAAAGTATTTGAGGAGGCCTCTAACCTCCCTTTAGAACAAGAAAAGGACGAATGGACTATGCCTCTCCAGAAACTACAAGGCTTTTACAACATCAATGCTGATGAAGATGATGATCCTAGGAAGGTGAACATTGGTGAAACACAAGGCCAAAGAGATGTGGAAGGACCAGGAATTGAGCTACCATTCATTGGATAGCCAATCAAGATTAGGAAATTCAATATTGGAACAGACCAGACACTGAAGCTTGCAAATGTTGGAGATTACTGGGATGCTGCTACTATCGACAAGATAACATAATCACTGCATGAATATCAGGACTTGTTTCCAACCAAGTTCACTTATATGAAGGGAATTAAAGGGCCTATGGGAGATATGATTATCCATTTAAAACCAAATGCAATACAAGTCAAATAGAGACCCTACAGACTGAACCCTAAATATAAGGAGAAAGTGAAGATTGAGCTTGACAGAATGTTGGAAGCAGGAATTATAGAACCTGCCAAAGAATCAGAATGGATTAGCCCTATGGTGGTGCAAGACAAGAAGACATGAGAGATCAGGATCTACGTAGATCTCAGGAAGCTGAACGATTCTTGTTTGAATCACCCCTTACCTACACCATTCACTGACAAAGTGCTAGATAATGTGGGAGGCCAGGAAGTATATTCTTTTACAGACAGATTTTTAGGATACCATCAGATCCAAATTGCCAAGGAAGATTGTCATAAGACCACATTTGCATCAGAATGGGGATCCTATCAGTATACAATAATGCCATTTGGATTGAAGAATGCCCCAACCATCTTTTCTAGAGTGGTGGTCGAAGCATTCAAGGAGTTTCTGCATAAATTTCTAGATGCATATTTTGATGATTGGACTGTTTTTAGTTTATTGAAAATTAATATTGAATATCTAAGGCTAATGTTGGATAAATGTAGGTAGTGTCAAATTTGCTTGAATCTGAAGAAATGCATCTTCTTCTCACCATTCAGAGTGTTGTTAGTTCATATTGTATGCAAGCAGGGATTTTTGGTAGAGCCATCTAAAATTTCCATTATAGTTGATCTACCCACTCCTACTTCAGTCAAACAACTGCGCACCATGCTAGGACATACTAGATACTACAAGAAGTTCATTAAAGGATATGCCCAGATTACAACACCCATGGAGAATATTTTTAAGAAAGACTATCAGTTTAGTTGGACAGAAGAGTGCTAACAGAGATTTGACACACTGAAACAGAAAATGGTTACTGCGCCTATTCTGGTCTTCCTAGATTGGAGCAAGGAGTTTCATGTGCATGTCGATGCATCTTCTATTGCCTTAGGAGAAGTGTTAGCACAACTTGAGGAAGGATATATTGACCATCCATTAGCTTTTCCAGCAGGAAGCTATCAACTTCTGAGATCAATTACACCACTATTGAGCAAGAGGGGTTAGCCATGGTGTATGCGCTGAAAACGTTTCGCCACTACTTGTTGGGAGGACACTTTAAAATGTTTGTTGATCACTGCGCGCTGAAATACCTAGTCAACAAGCCAGTGTTGGGGGGGAGAATATGCATATGGATTCTGCTATTTCAAGAATATGACTTTGAGTTCATAGTAAAGCCAGGAAGAATGAACAAAGGTCCTGACCACTTGTCAAGGTTGGAACATGGCGAAGAGCCGACCAGTTTGGAGGATGCACTGCCAGATGCACAGTTACTAGACATTAGAAATATTGATGACCACTTCATAGAAATATTCAAGTTCCTATCAACAGGAATAGCAGCTAGCGATTATACAATTCCACAGAAGAAACAACTAGTAGTGCATGCTGCAGACTTTTCACTTATAGCTGGACAACTATACAAGATGGGACCTGATGAGATATTGAGAAGATGTGTTATGGAGGTAGAGAGACCAATGATCCTCATAGAAGCTCATGAAGGCATCGCAGGAGGACATTACGTAGGGAAATAAATTGCGTAGAAGGCTCTTAGAGCTGACCTTTGTTTGCCTACCTTACACAGATATGCTAAAGACTATTACAGAGCTTGCGATGTATGCCAAAGAGTTGGGAAACCATCCAGAAGAGATGAAATTCCATTAGCACCACAAATGACCCTACAAGCATTTGAGAAATGGGCCATTGACTTTGTGGGACCTATAAATCCACCAAGAAAACGCACAGGAGCAAGGTACATAATCACTGTGACAGAGTACTTGACCAGATGGGCCGAAGCAAGAGCAGTTAAGGATTGTAGTGTAACCATAGATGCATGCTTCATATTTGATGACATCATAACCAGATTTGGATGCCCAAAGATCCTTATGAGTGATCAAGGCACACATTTCATCAATGAGACAGTTGAAGCCTTGACTAAGGAATTTGAATTTCATCATCAGAAGAGAACACCTTACCATCCATAAGAAAATTGCACAGTGGAAGCATTCAACAAGATCTTGGAGACAACGCTGACAAAAATTTGCAGTGTGAACAGGGATGACTGGGATTTATGGGTACCAGTAGTACTATGGGCCTATAGAACCACTTGCAAGAAGCTAACAATGTATACCCCTTTTAAGTTGGTGTATGGTCTTGAATTCGTTGTCCCAATGGAATATTTGGTACCAAGCCTAAGAATTACTACCTTCACAGATATGGATGACACTAGCGCTGTTCAAGAAAGGCTTTCACAGTTGGTCAAACTAGAAGAAGACAGATTTGTTGCAGGATTCCATCAGAAGGTACAAAAGGAAAGAGAAAAGGCCTATCATGACAGGAACATCAAGAAGAGGCATTCAAGCAAGGTGATATATTAATGGTATATGATAGTAAGTTCATAAAGCATCCTGGGAAGTTTCGAAGGCATTGGCTCGAGCCATATGAGATCGCCTATGTTACAGAAGGAGGAGCTGCGCAGTTGAAGACTTTGAATGGAGAATGGAAGGAAGGATTAGTGAACGGGAGACGGTTGAAATTGTACTATGACAACCAGATACCTCGCAGCTCTAAGTAAAAGAATAAGGAAAAGGGTCTAGGTACTAGGTGCAGTTGAAACTGGGTACCAGACACGGAAAAGACAGTCTGCACAAGGAAGGAGACGAGGCATAGAGAAGAAATCAAAGGCTGCACTGCGCAGTCTAAAATCAAAGTAAAATAGAAAGGTAAGATATGAAGTGCCTCGGGATGAGTCACAGGTGAGTGTTGGGGTCCTGTTGGCCTTTGGTTATGAAAGTAAGCAAAGATCAAGGAAGAAAATGTAGAATGCGAACTGCGTGGAAGACATAGTGATGGTTACTGGGTTGAAGTGAGAAAAAGAGCAGAAAAGATGGAGCAAAGTAAAATGAAGAAACCCGTTGAACAAGGAGATCGAGGAAGACAGATCAACAATAAAGAAGGACCATGGACAACTCAACAAGTGGAAAAAGCCATGGTTGGATGCTTTGGATCATCACATGAGAAGGAAGGAAAGAAAGGCTGGCGAAGCCCTAAAAATGCAGGTCAAGTTAACCTAGGGTTTTAGACACCCAGGGTTTTGCAATATAGGGTTTGTGACACCTAGGTTTAGACCTAAGGATGTCGGTGAGCTATTGTAATGCATAAATAGAGGTCTAAAGGACCTGGGTTGGGTTGTTGTTGATGTTAGGGTCATTGTTGTTGTCTTTGTCATTGTGTGATCGAGTGAGTAATATTGAGTGAGAGAGAAGTGTTAAGTAGGAGAGCCTTCTGTATTTTAAGATCTTCAGCTGGGTGCGAAGATCAACCCTGTAGCTGGGAGTGTAGGGAGGGAAGAGATAGAGAGGAGAAGAAATAAGATCTACTAGCTAAGAGCTAGGGACAAGAACTGTGTGCTTCATGTTAATACATTATAAAGAACAGTTCTGTGGACGTAGCCCTAGAGAGAGGGTCAACCACATATATCTTGTGTTGTATGTGTGATTGGTGCTCTGTTACTTTTTGTATGATATACTATTATTGCATTACTATATTAGATTTGATAGATATATCTTGTGCAGTAGATTGTAGGAAGATAAAGAATACTAGATTATTTTGTGCTGATCACCTTGAATCGAATTTACATTCCTTCTGGTTGTAGACATCTCTGTCCTGCAACCCCCTCATAGCTGCTTTGGGTGGGACTGCATCTGCCTTGCTAGTGTTGCCGAAAGGGCCAGTAGCTAGGGCTTGTTGGTGCGCTCTTGGAGCTGAACCCTGGGTCTGCCCCTGTGCCAACATTGGTACACTCTGTTCTCATGGGTTTTGACTTGATAAAAATGTCGTTTAGGGTCTCAAAAATGCCCCACAATTTAATTACCTTCAAAAACCACAAAATTTCATAGAAATTTGACTATTTTACTGTGTTAACAGTCCTTTAAATCTTACCCGTTGATCTCAAATCACGATGCACAAAAAATGTTGTTTTTACGTTGTCATCTATCAATGATAGACATCATCCTTTAGGCACATACATCATTTTTCCAAAGCTACTGATCCAATCGTCGGTCGTCGGTCCATTTCCCTGACACCCGATTTTCAAACAACTCATAAATTGATCGTCGACCATATTTGTTGGCAAATGAAAAAATCTCTATTGAATCTATCGATGCCCGAACACTGACCCATTGGTGATCAAAGATCCTTAATGACTATTGAACGCTTTCCAAAATAAGATGATTTGACCATCGACCATTGAGCCCTTCTGTCAGCTGATGTGGCATGATACGTGGATGCCAACATGGCATGACACATCATCCTAAGGTGTGAACTTGGGTGACATGGTATGAAACGTGGATTCTTCTGGCATGATAGGTGGTGATGACATTATCATCATCCTTTCCCCATCAACCATTGGCCAATTCTCTTGAAAAACCCGAACAACTTGCCGACTTCGGTCGACATCGAACCATCGACACATCGACCATCAAATATTTCTCTTAATTGATTTGAAATACTTCATCGGATTCGGTTGACCCTCGACCGTCGACCATAGATGAATTTTGTTTGCGACGATTCATCCATTAGTTGCGATGATTCAGCCGATTCATCCATCAGTTGTCGACGATTTATCTTGGCGATTTTCCAACACTTCACCAAACTCGTCGATCTAACCATTGACTTTCGGTGGATTCTATTGTTGAACCTCACACTTAGAAAAATTTCAAATTTTATTTGATTGATATGGACTGCCGATTTTCTCCCTTTCACAACCCTCGATTTAATCTCGAACATTTATCCCATCAACCTTTCAAATGGCTAAATCGTTATGAATTTTTAAATTTATCATGATGAATCCCAGCCGTCGATATCGAGGGAAAAGATATCTCAACCGTCGATCCACCAAACTGCCTGTAACTCTATAGGCATCCATTAAAACTCAAATTTTGACCATTATAGGTTGAATTTTGATCTACAACTTCACCACTCTACTCCATTAACCTTGTTAAACTATCCAGAGTCCTTCTAACTCATATTTTACCCACAAATTTGGAGATTTATCTCTAGATTATCCATTTTTCCCCAAATCGGTCACAAACAAAATATGCAACAACAAAATTTAACCAATTCGCTCTGGTTTGAGCCCATACAAGACTAGTGTTTGAACCAAAAGATATGATACCATAATGTAACATACCCACTGTCCAGCTGAGCAACACTGCGAGCAAAACCTCATTAAATTATTAAGATTTTCTGCTAATCAAATTCATGTAGCTTACCAGTCACATATCACACAAGTATTTGACCATTTGACTATACTACAATACTAAATGTATCTAAATGTACACAAAGATAATAATTTCAGGAATGTGGGTTGGATTAATACCCATGAATAATTCCCCCTTGGACCCCTGTCTCTTATGGAATCATAGCTCCCCTTGTCCTTCATCTCTTTCATATCAACGCCAATGATTGTTACTTTTATTAATTATTTCAATATTCATAATATGAAAATTGCCCCCCGTCCACATTAAATCAATACGGTCTCTTCTCCCCAATGCATCGACTCACTCGCCTAATTCACATTTATAAAATTACATTATAATTCATAGGGATTAGAACTAGGGATGTTACAATGGAATTTCCAAAACCAGTTGTTCAGTCACATTTTTCTTCAAGTCTTCAAATGAATTCGTGGCTATTACTTTCCACTTAAAAATCCCCTTTTTCATGCATTCAGTAAGTGGTGCACAAATATTGCTGAAATTTCTGATAAACTTTCTATAAAATATTTCCAATCCATGGAAACTTCTCACATCAAATGTACACTTAGGTGTTGGATACTCCAAAATAGCCTTAACCTTTTCAAAATCCATATTCAATCCTTCCTCGAAAATCACAAATCCCAAGTACACTAACTCATCTTCAAGAAACATAAATTTCTTTAAATTGATCAACATTTTCTCTTCTTTCAACTGTTGTAAAACCTTTGTCACATGATCTAGGTGTTCTTCTTTGGTTTTAATGAAAACCAAAATGTCATCTAAGTATACCACAACAAACTTACCCAAAAATGGTTTCAAAACTTCATTCGTAACTCTCATGAATGTGTTAGGTGCATTAGTTATCCCAAATGGCATAACTAACCACTCAAACAATCTGTCCTTTGTCTTGAACATTGTTTTCCATTCATCACCTTCTCTTATTTGAATCTAATGATAAACAATCTTCAAATCAATATTTCAAAAGTACTTAGCCCCACTCAAACAGTCCATGAGGTCATCCATCCTTCGTAAAGGAAATATGTACTTGATAGTAATCTTGTTAATAGTTCATGAATCAATGCACATTCTCCATTCACCTCTTTTCTTGGGGATTAAATATGTGGGTACAAAACACGGAATCAAACTTTCTCTGATCAGTCACCTATCAAGCAACTCTTGCACCTTCTTATTTACTTCATCACTCTTTTCTAGAGTCATCTGATAATGAGATTTATTTGGCATAATTGATATTGGTATCAAATCAATCTGATGTGATATAATCCTCAAGGGAGGTAACCCTACTGGTAAAGAATCTCCCACTAATCTTTAAATTCATTCAACAAAGGTTTAATATTTAGTGGCACAAATATTATCTTTCCACTCTCTGGAACTTGTCTTGGCATTAAGGCCAAACAAAAATGGGTCCTTTTCTGTTCTCTCAAAAATTCTTTGGCTGAACACATCATAATACGACTATTGATACAAATATTTACGTTTTCATTACCACTTGAATTGGTCTCCACCATTGGATACAATATGTAGCATTGTCCATCTTTTAAAAATTCATAAGTATTCTTCCTTCCATTATGGAAATATTTTCTGTCAAATAGCCATGGTCTTCCGAGTAGTACGTGACATGCATCCATATCCACTATGCCACACAATACCTACTCACTAAACTTTCCAATATGAAAACTCATCAAGCATTTCTCAGTCACAATAACTTGTTGTCCTCTTTTCAACCATGGGAAGTTATACAGATTTGGATGTGGAATGATTTTCAATTTCAATTTCTCCATTACTTCTGTGGATACTAAATTTTTTGTACTTCTTCCATCAATGACAAGATGACAACACTTATCCTAAATTTTTCATTTGGTTTTGAACACTCTCTTTCTTTGTTCAGGTTCTTTTGCTACCTTTGTCTCATGCTTGAGTAATATTATTTTGAACATCATGTTTTCTCCTTGCTCATGCCGAATTAATTCCACATTTCTTCCATCAACTACTGTCTCATCTTCTTGGGTAACTTTTGCTCGGTATTCATTTCTTCTTGCTACATTATGCATGTTGGGGAATGAAATAGAACACAATATTGCAAACAATCAAAGATTGGAATTTTTTTGGAGAACATAGGTGGCATATAAAGACATCGTTAAAACACTTAAGAAAAGAGTACTATGATTAGAAGATCACTGTGCATATTGCACATCTTGATTTGCATGATCTATTGTGCAATCTCAATTCACATCTAGCGTTATGATAATTAGCAAAGGGGTCTTATTTTATAGTCTCAATATCTAACTAATTCCCACAGAATCTAGAAGATCTTGTCCACATACAACCATCGATAGTTAAATTTGAATCCTTGATATCCACTCTATCAAGTGGGCTCGATGGGACTCGACCCGACCGGATATCCATCCAACTCATAGTCGATTGTAGGACTGGTTGATCCACCACCCGACTATATTCGATTGTTGGTTGATTGTCCGACCGATAATAACGTCGACTACTTGAATGTCTAGTGTTGTGTGCTGATCCATTTCCCGTCTAACTGTGCCAAGATGTAGGTTGACCTCTTGATTGACTGAACCTAGGATATGTGTTATGAACCATCAATGCTTTGTGTTCCAACACCCCCCCATGAGCACACAACTTTGGATATTCAGGAGGTGAAATTACATCATTGAAACACCCTCCCATAATTGCAGCTTCCTGAAGCCCAAGCAAGGTGTGAAGCTTGATAAATATGGCTTCAGCTAAAGGTTTGGTGACGATATCAACAACTTGATCTTCAGTGTGACAATATTCAAGAGAAAGAATGTCGTCCTGAACCAATTACCGCAAATAGTGAGTATGAATCTCAACATGATTCATATTAATGTGAGAAAAATGATTGTCAACAACCTATGTGGCACTATGATTGTCACATTATATTGTAGTCGAGGTCTAAATAGGAAATCCAAGCTCGCCTAAAATTTGATGAATCCAAACTGCTTCAGTACCTTCTTGAACAATGCCACGATATTGTGCTTATGTAGTAAAAAAAGAGACTACCTTCTATTTATTACATGACCACACTAAATGTCCAATTCTATAGTGAAACACATACCTAAGAGTGGACTTCGGTCATCTTCATCGCCAACCTAGTCGGACTCGATGAAGTTGACTAGCGAATTTGAACTATGACAATATTTGATACCAAAATGAGTGGTACCCTTCATATATCGAACAATGCGTTCATTTGACTGATTTCCAATGGATATCTCTTGGATCCTGCATGAACTAAGAAACCACACTAACAAAAAAGGATATTTCAAGTTGACTATGAGTAATATAAATAAGACTACCAACCAATTACTGACAAAGAGTAGCATCAACAACAGGTGTTGAACAAGTTTTAGTAAGTTTCACTCCAGACTGAGATGGAGTGGAACAAGGCTTGCGATCAAACATATTAAAACGTGTCAACAAATCCATTACACATTTAGAATAAGAAATGAAAAACGATCACATAGTGGTAATACTTGAAGAACCAAAAAATAATGTAGAGTTCCAAGATCTGTCACATCAAAGGAGTCAACAAGTTGTTTCTTCAATCTAAATATGAGCGTATTATTATTGTTAGTAATTATTAAGTCATCAACATATACAAAAACAATAAAAGTATCTCCATTGGAGTGGAGAACATACAGGCTGTGATCAGATTCACACTTTTTGAAACCAAGCCTAAGAAAGAAACCGTTGATCTTAGCAAACTAGGCTCACGGAACTTGCTTCAAACCATAAAGCGAATTGTTGAGTTGACATACCAAATTGGAATCCCTCACAAAGCTTTGTGGTTGTTCCATGTAAATTTCTTCAGATAGGTCTCTGTGAGGAAAGTCACTCTTCACATCCATTTGATGAATCTGCCATCCAAAGTGAGTAATGAGGGAAAGAATCAAGTGAATAGAGTTCATTTTTGCAATGGGGGAGAATGTTTTAGTGTAGTCGGTGCCTTTTTGTTGAGAAAATACCTTCATGGTGAGGCATGCTTTATGTCACTCAACAACACCTCTAGAGGTAAATTTAGTCCTGTATACCCATCGACACTTCACAATGTTCTTTCCATGCGGTTGGGGAACCAAGTACCAAGTTTGATTCATTTACAAGTAATCAATTTCAGACTTCATTGCCTATTCCCATTTAGGTCAACCTTTGACATCTAACTAGGGAATAGGGTCAGAGGTGTTAGAATATGAATGAATGTGCTTGTTTTACCATTGACAATATCGCTATCGTCACCCAACCATAGGCCGGAGCCACCCTCCGAGCACCTTAACCTTGACAGAGAATCACTCCAGAAGAAAACCCTAGGATAGATAACCAAACAAAGGGTAGCGCAACTTTCCCCAAGGATAGCGCACCAACAAGAGCTGATCAGATAGTACAAACCCTAACCAAGAGATATTCCAAGCCAAACATGATCTGCTAGCTGCAACGACTGCAATGGTAGCTCTCCTCCAAACCTGTGCATAAAACTGGGCACTGTAGTGCGCACAAGTGATGCTCTGCAATTTTGAGACTGCCTGCCAGAATGAAGACTGGCCTCCTATATTTATAGTAATTCTGGCTAACTGCTTGGGCCGACTTCTCATTATGGGTATCTGTCTGTTCAATATATTTTATTTCTTTTGGCCGACTTCTTCTCTTGGAGTCTAATAACCTAATACAAGTTATCTTCTTGAGCCAACATGTCTTCTAGGGTTATTAGCCAACTCATTAGGGTTTCTTCTTGCTTCACGAAATATTCTATTCTTGTCTGGTTTACACATGGAGGTAAATACCTCCTGCATATACCATAAGATCAACACTCCCTCCTACCTAGGGAGATATTACATGTAATGGTATTGAGCACAAACATAAGATTCATCCAATAGCATCAACATAGTTTTATAGACTAGATCATGACTAGATCATGAGCACCATCATCACCATCAGTGTCATCAGCTGCATAATCTCTTGGAACCATACTCTATCTGAGTAATCAGACATGATGCTCACTCCACAGAGTGACACAGGAGCCATTCTTCTAATCTAGAAGAATAAATGTTCTGAACCATTTTCTGTTTAGGAAATATCTGTTCATTGATCATCCATCTAGCTGATAATAATTTTCAACACTGCTGATAGTATTCAAGGCAATCAAAACAATATCATTCAATAGAACACAATTGTTTCTATCCATAGTAGTACACAACTAAAATCCAATGGTACACCACCACACCAAGTAGCACACAAGTACTTGATCAAACAGTGGAACACATCCACCATAGTAGTATACATCTACTATCTAGAGACATACAGTCTTCATAACAATCATATGATATCAATCTGCATAGAAACAATGTTATGATATAAAATAAATTATCTGGGCCATTCTTCTACTCACATTTGTGAGATTTGAAAGAGCATCTGCCCTCAGAAAGTCAAACATCAATGATGAGCTATCTAGACTATTCTTCTCAAGAAAGGAAGAATAATTGTCCTGATTTTTTGAGCCTAGACCATTCCCCACCCTGGGCCATTCCTCCGACACCAAACAAAGTGTAACCTAGAGAGAATGAGTCTTCCCTAAGGAATGTCTATCCCCGATTTCTAAACCTGGACCATTCCCCACCCAGGGCCATTCCTTCGGCACTAAACAAAGTGAAACCTGGAGAGAATGAATCCTCCCTAAGGAATGATTGTCCGGACCATTTCCAAAGGAAATGACTGTCTTGCACCAACCTCCAAAACAGACCATTCCCCATGTTAACCACAATGGGAAATCATTGTCCGGTGAGGCGGGCCAGTCTTCTTGAGTAACCCTTAGGAAGAGAGACTGAACCAGACCACTTCCCATGTTAACCACAATGGGAATTCATTGTCTATGGTACATCAACAATCTGGACCATTTTTCGAACTGGAAAATGTTTGTCTGTCAGAAATCTCAATCCACTTTCCGAACTTGAAATAATCTACTCATCCTGGACCATTTTTTGAACTAAAAAATGACTGCCCATCAATCAATAATACATTAGTGCTCCCTCTCAACCCGAGAGTCATCTCTTCCTTTTTCAATAAAGAAGTCATCTCCACGAGCTCCAACTTGAGTATGCAAACTCTTTCATTTTGGACAGAAGCTTTACCAAAATGTCTGCTTATCTGCTCATATGTGGAGATATGTTATTGGAGAACCACTTTCTCCTTTCTGGACTTCATCATGGATAATGTAATGCTTGATTTCAAATATACTTCGGTCTGGAACACTGGTTTTCTATGAAGGCTTCATGTAGCTCTGATCAATAAAGCATATCATTGTTGGAAAACTGGAACATATCCATTTGGCACTTCTTCTATCACCATCAGATCTGATCTTTTGAGTAATCATCTTGATACAATATATTTGTTATAGAAAATATTCACCACGCTTCTGCTGTGCGCTGGAGGTTCTCCACCAACTTATCTTCTTCCATCTACATACAAGGGTTTCTTTCTGGTATGCTTCAAAGTCTTGAGGTTGCTCTTCATACGCTCTTTGTTCAATTGCTTTGGAGAACAGTCTTTGCTTTCATCTGATGTAGAACTCCAACCCATGGATATTGCGGATGATATAAATACTCATGTAGAGGTATGTCTGGTTTATTGGAACAAGTAATCATCATAGTATTCTCCCTCCATCCGGGAGAACCTCTAGTTTTGTATCTTGCAATGCTTTCATATATACACTGTTCTTCATCACAACTTTCAGTTCCTCTGTTTAATTGCTTTTATTGAGTTCATACTAGGTTGGTAATATTGTGATTCTTAATACAATGACTGGTTGTTCTAGTTTCTCTTTCTTTCTTGGAATCTTTATGTTCTTCTTGATGTTTTTCTTTTGTTGTTGGGTCCATGGAGTTTCTTATAGATTTCATGCCCTAAAGATTCCACTTCTTCATTTCATTATAGAAACATGGACATGGATGGAAAACCAAGGATACTTTAAGGCTTCTCTTCGAAGAAGACTTATTCTGAGGTTGAACTGAACACGTACTGTCTTTCATGGCTGCTACCATGGATATATACTTCATCATATTCAATGGATCATAGGATTATCTCCCTCCTAATCCTTTCTTCATGTATGAGTGCATATAATCGGCTCCCTTCGTCTAACAGAGTCCATGGTTCCATATGCATCCTTATTGTCTTTTTCAATATATAATTGGCTCCTTCCGTCTAATAGAGTCGATGCTTTCGTCTTATTGTCTTCTACAGAATGTCATAAGTCTTTCTCCAATTTCCTCTTGATTGTTGACTTCTTTCTGTCTTTGCTTCTTTTAAGTCTCTTCATGATTGATTTTGATTTCGTCTTTCCTTGTATAATGATAGCAGTCCTTATCTTTTTTGTTCTTCCATAGGTATAGTTCTTATTGGAATACATAATCTTCTAAGGGATAGATATACAAGATATGTACAGAGACTTATGCAAACAAGATATGTACAAGAAATATCATTACCTTTTCTTAGAAGAAGAAGTTTGTCTCATCCTGCTTGGTCTTCTTAGTAGGTTCCTTTTCTTCGGCAACTGATGTATCATGTGTTCCCTTCCTTTTCTTTAGCTCAGGACAGTGATTCTTGTAGTGACCATACTTTCAACAGTTGAAGTATTGTATTTCTGAAATATCTTTTTCTTGATTTGTCTTCCTTCTTGAGCCAAACTTCCTTTTGTTCCTAAAATTATTGAATCTTGCTATGAAGGCTTGATCATCGTACTTCTTTTGGGGTTTCTCTTTTGAATTGATCCTAGATTCTTCTTGAGCACAACAAGTCCAGATTTCTTCAAATGTAGGATAATTCTTCCTTGTGTTCATGCTTGCGGAAAATGCATCCCATGTCTTGGGAAGACCATTGAGTACTATGTTTACCAATTCCTTCTCTGGAATGATCTCTTCAATAGCTTGTAGTTGATCTATTAACTGAGATATTCTCACAAAGTATGATGTTATGTTTTCATCATCATTCATCTTCATGTCACAGAGCTCATTCTTTAGACTCATTATTTGTCCAATGTTTCTAACTAAGAAGAGGATTGTTAGAGCATCGTAAATATTCTTTGATGAGTTGAGATGGGAGATGTAGGGTATCAAGTGGCCTTTTATAGAGTCCACTATGATACTCATGGCATTGATGTCACCATCTTTTAACTTCTCCATAACTGCAACGTTCTGTGGTTCCTTCTCTTTTCCTTCTTCAAACTCTGGTTCCACGATCTTTCCTTTCATGATATTCAACACTTTATTCTTGGCAAGGATGAGGTCAACCCTTGTCTTCCACGCTCTGAAGTTAGAAGCTTCGTCTAACTTGTTTTCTGACTTCATAGAGTAAGTCATGGTTTCTTTGACTTGGTCAACCCTAGATTTGACCAAAAACTCAAACTTGACATCTTGGCTTGCTGAGAATACTAGGAGATGCACTAGGCTAGGGCACACTAATGTATCCAGAAATTAGGTCAATCCCTTCACTTAAGGTTCTTCAATGAGAGGATTAGGGTTTCTGCAACTACACCTTCTAGTAACCCTAGCGACAGTGCTATGGTGACTACTCCTTCTAGAAACCCCAACGACAGTTCTTCAATGAGCTTAATATCCTTACAACTATGTTTCCTTCCAGCGGTTAGACTGAATGAAGGAGTGGTGGGTCCATAACCTCTTAGAATATGAATGAATGTGCTTGTTTTACCATTGACAATATCGCTATTTTCACCCAACCATAGGCCGAAGCCACCCTCCGATCACCTTAACCTTGACAGAGAATCACTCTGGAAGCAAGCCCTAGGCTAGATGGCCAAACAAAGGGTAGCACACCTTTCCCCAAGGATAATGCACCAACAAGAGTTTATCAGAGAGTCCAAACCCTAACCAAGAGATAGTCCAAGCCAAACATGATATGTTAGCTGCAACAGCTACAATGGAAGCTCTCCTCCAAACCTGGGCATAAAACTGGGCATTGCAGTGCGCACAAGTGTTGCTTTGCAATTCTGAGACTGCCTGCCAGAATGAAGACTGACCTCCTGTATTTATAGTAATTTTGGCTAACTTCCTGGGCCGAATTTGATCCGGATTTGATTAGCAGAATGAAATGAATATAGATTATTAACATATTCTTAATAAAAAATAATAGAGATACAGTAAAACTAGTTTTCTATTCAATAATGAAATAAACTGAAACTGTAAAATGTAGCGGAAACAAGCTTGTTGCAATGGTGGTGGCTTATCTCTGAGAAGAGATGTGACGGTTGCACTCATTCGCAAGAAGATCATTACAATGAGACTTTGAAGGTATTTTACAATAAACATGAATGTGAAAAACCCTATACATCCAAAAACCTAACCCTAGGAGATGAAGCTCCAAAAGTCACGTGGGCCCCATTTGGGTAAATTAGTACATTAACTTCCCGGGGTCGTAACTTTTGCATACGATCTCCGTTTTGGGTGTATGATAGCCCATTGGAAAGGTATCATTGATGAGATTCATTTTGGGGATTTATTCATGCTATAGGATATCATTGAGAATATCTATCCCAAAAAACCTCATTTAGGTCCTCAAAATGGCCCCGGAAGTGAAAACTGCTAAAAATAGTAAATTGCCAAAACTGCCAAAAAATTGTTTTAAGCTAGTTGGAAAAGGTGGGTGGCCACCGATATCCATATGGATCAATCCTCCCTCATTAGAAAGAAATGGTATCCATTGCGTTAAGTTCCCCCATCAGATGAGGAAATGTTTGCTGAATTTGGCCCCGAGTGAGCCACTTGCCTTGGTGTAGGAGCTACCCTGCTTTGACGACTTGATAAAGCTGGATCGTTTGCTGTCGAGTTCCCTTGATCTATGTGTACACAATCTGATTGCTGGATGCCTATTGGATGCAGTCAGGGTTGAGCTCTGTTGGTGTCAGATGTTCTGTTACATTTGAGGTGTCCAATAATGGTGGGAAATAAGGGCGAAGGAGATCCACGTTGAACACTGGGTGCAAGCCAAGGAAAGGAGGAATGTTGAGCTCAAAAGAATTATCCCTCATGGCCTTGGTGATGGTGTATGACCCATAATGGAGTGGGCGAAGCTTCCAATGGGGTCCCTTAAGGCATTCTTTCTACAAGTGCAACCAAACTTTGTCTCCCACCTGAAAATTATGTGGCACCCAATGTTGATCATGGCACTGTTTGTACTTGTCATTGGACTTCTATAGGATATCCTGAACCTGTTGGCAGATGTGTTGGATCCGCATAATGAACCGGGTGGATTTTTCAGCTTCAGTTGGAATAGGATATGAGTTGGTCGAGGTGACTGTGAGGGGAAGTGCAACATCTATGGGACCCAATGGTTGGAATCCCAACCCCACCTGAAAGGGGCTGTAGCAGGTTGAGCTATTCAGGGCTTGGTTGTAGCTATGCTGGACATAATAAAGGCTCTCATCCCATGTGTGAGGGTGCTTTGAATTATACATGCGAAGGATATGCACAACCATTCGATTTATGACCTCAGTTTGGCCATCTGTCTGGGGGTGGAAGGCCGTGGATTTGGCTAGCTTTGTGTCCAATAGTGACCAGAGGCTCCACCAGAATGTGATGAGAAATCGAATGTCCCTATCTGAGACAATGGTTTGTGGGAGTCCAGAATGTACCTAGACCCGTTCAAAGAAGATCTTGGCAGTGGCCTCTGTTGTGATGCTCTTCTTGCAGGCAACCAGAATTGCCATCTTAGAAAAGCGGTCAACAACCACAAAAACATAATCATTTCCCCGCTTGGTGGATGGGAGGCTCGACATGTATTCCATTGAGATGGATTTCCATGGCATGTCAGGAGTAGGATGAGGGGTGTATAGGCCTTGTTTCTTACTGGTTGGTTTGGTAATAGCACAGGCAGTGTAGGACTTGATATACTTGCTGACCTCCTATCGGAGTTTCAACCAGTAGAAATGTTTCTGTAGCATTGCCACTATCTTTTTGATGCCAAAGTGTCCTTCCACCCGACTGTAGTGGGATTCCCAGATCAGCTTCGCTCTCTCGCTTGATGGAACACAGATATGGACTAGACGACACAACAACCCATCCTAAAGATAGAAATTATCAACAACTATGTTTGCACCCAACATTTGGTATGTGGTGGCGAAGTCTGGATTTGTCTCATAGAGTTGGGGTCATCCAGAGGTCTCATGGCTGCAAGAGTCTAGAACTGTGGTGAGTGCCATGACTGGTGGTCTACTGAGGCAATCAACGATGCGATTGGTGCTTCTTGTTATATACTTGATGTTGAGGTGGAATTGCTGCAAGTATGTGGACCACTTTTGATGGCGGTCATTCTGCAATTTTCCTTGTGTCTGTATAAAATGTAGTGGCTTATGATCAGTGTGGATGGTTGTCTCCTTCCCAAGAATGTAATGTCTCCACTGGTGGCAGGCTTGCACAATGGAGTACATTTCTTTGTTGTAAGTAGGGTACTTATGGACAACATCAGATAGTGTCTCACTATGATAGGCCACAAGGTGGTCATTCTTTGTGAGAATGATACCCACAACATAGTCTAAAGAATCTGTCTCGATCTCAAAGGGATGCTGTAGGTCTGGTAGTGAAAGTACTGGGGATGAGCACAAGCACTGATTCAAATCATCGAACATTTTTTGTTGGGACCGGACCCACACAAATTTTTCCTTACCACCACCCTTGGTGATTTGGCTGAGGGCCCATGAAATATGGGAGAATCCCAACACAAACCTATGGTAGAAATTGGCAAGGCCCAAGAAGCTCCGAATCTCAGTGAGTGTGGTTGGGGCTGGCCAGTCACGGATGACTTGGATCTTGGCTGGATACACATGTACACCATGCTGATCAATGATGTAGCCCAGGTAATGGACCTTGTCCATGCTGAAGGAGCATTTTTCCAAGTTGGCATATAGCTTGTGCTGCCATAGGGTGTGCAGAACCTACTGAATATGCTGCAAGTGTTTTGCCCAAGTCTTGTTGTAAATGAGAATGTCATCCAGATACACCACTACAAAATTATTGGTGAATGGTTGCAGGATATCATCCATCATCCTCATGAAAATGGTTGGTTTATTTGTCAAACCAAAATGCATGAACAACCATTGAAAAAGGCCTTCCTTTGACTTGAAGGTAGTCTTCCATACATCTGTCTATTCTATCGAGACTTGGTGGTAGCCAGACTTCAGATCAATCTTACTAAAGTATTTATCCCCCGTGAGTTGATCAAGGAGGTCGTTGATTCGGGGAATCAGGTACTGGTTTCTGACTGTGATTTTATTCAGAGCCTGATAATCAATGCAGAGTTGCTAGGTTCCATATTTCTTCTATACCAACACAATTGGGCTCCCGCAAGGTGATGAGCTGGGATGGATTTTCCCCTTGTGGAGTAGTTCTTGGATTTGTCGCTTGATCTCCTCATTCTCAAACAGAGAGTGATGATAGACTGGCCCATTGGGAAATGGTGCACCAGGATTTAGATCGATGGGGTTCTTGACTTGGCAGTGCAGAGGTACCCCGATAGGTGAGGAAAAGATATCCGGGTATTCTTCCACGACCTTATCTACTTGCTTCTGCTGTGTGGAGAGGTCAGCCGCAGAGACCCTGGATGTGGCTGTGATCTTTCGGTTATTCTAAGAGTGAATCACGAAGAAGACAAACTTCCCTGTCTGAGAGATGACCTTCCTGCATTTCTTAGCAGAGATCAAGGAAATAGCACTAGGTGGGACTACCTCAGGTATCTTGTACAATTTCCTGTTCAAAGTAATAATAACACTACGAAACCTAGACTCATATATAACATGACGTTTCCATAAATAAGGTTGGCCCAAAAGAACATCACAAACTTGGAGAGGAGAAACATCAAACAATAGCTCATATTTGAAGGGCTTGATTCCGTATGACAGTCGACATTGTTGGCTGACACAGAGATTGCTTCCTTGGCAGAGCCATCCAATGGTGTAGGGTTGTGGGTGAGGTGTTGTGGGTAGGGCCAACCGCTTTACGAACTCTGCAGAGATGAGGTTCTTCTGGATAACGCTGATCTAGATTTTATGAGAAGAATGAAATGAATATAGATTATTAACACAAAATAATGGAGATATAGTAAAACTTGTTTTCTATTCAATAATGAAATAAGTTGAAACTGTAAAATGCAGCGAAAACAAGCTTGCTGGAATGGTGGCGGCTTATCTCTAAGAAGTGATGTGATGGATGCGCTCATTCAGAAGAAGATCCTTAAAATGAGGCTTTGAAGGCCTTTTACAATAAACAGGAATGCCAAAAACCCTATACATCCAAAAACCTAACCCTAGGAGATGAAGCGCCAAAAGTCATGTGGGCCCCGTTTGGGTAAGTTAGTACATTAAATTCCCGGGGTCATAACTTTTGTATACGATCTCCGTTTTAGGTGTATGACAGCCCGTTGGAAATTTATTTTTGAGGAGATTCATTTTGGGGAATCAATAATATTGTAAGTGATCATTTATAAGATCGATCCTGAAAAACCTTCATTTAGGCCCTCAAAATGGCCCCAGAAGTGAAAACGACTAAAAATAGTAAATTGCCAAAATTGCCAAAAAACTATTTTGAGCCAGTTGGAAAAGGTGGGTTGCCACTGATATCCATCTGGATCAGAGTTCTCATTCTAGGTATCTGTCTGTTCAGTATATTTTATTTATTTTGGCCGACTTCTTCTCTTGGAGGCTAATAACCTAATACACGTTATCTTCTTGAGTCGACATGTCTTCTAGGGTTATTAGACAACTCATTAGGGTTTCTTCTTGCTTCCCAAAATATTATATTCTCATCAGGTTTACACGTGGATGTAAATAAATCCCGCAGCTACCATAATATTAATAAGAGGTTTCAAGAATACAAGTCATTAGAGAAACAATGACCTATTTCTTTTGAATTTGAGTTTGTTGTTTGCAGGAGGAATCTCCAACATCAGCTCCAACAAGAAATAGGTGAACTGTGGTTAATCTCATCGGGTTGACCAGAAGTCAGAGGTTTTGTATTCGGTGGACTAGTAAAAAATAATACGTTGGACTAGTCAACTCAGAGATTGACGGTTGAGTCGAAACAAGAAGAAAGTTTGATGGAACAGTCGAAGGAAGGAAGAGGGGAGCATGAGAGACAATGTACAAGACAACATCAAAGGGAACATACTACAGTAATATAGAGGAGGCACTAAAAAAATTAACTTTGGAAGACTTCTCATCAAACTGAGCATTACGTCGAACAATAATCTTCCCTCGGATAGGATAAAATAGTCAATAGGATTTGGACTCTTCAAAGTATCCCATAATGATTCAAGCAAGAATTTTTTCATCCAACTTATTTCAACAATCATCATGAATGTGGGAACAGGAAACAAATCCAAACAAATGAAGGTGGCCGTCGAAAAGTTTCTTTCCATACCATCGTTCGAGTAGAGTCATGGAAGGAACAAATTGAGTTGAGATGTGATTGAGCAAATAATTGGCACAATAAACTACTTTAGCCCAAAATCAAGGAGGCAAGTATTTATCCTGTAGAAGACATATATCCATTTCGATTAATGTCTAATTTTTGCATTTTGCAACTCCATTCTGCTAAGGTGTGTGAGGAACCGACCACTGCTATTCAATACTAGATTGAGGTAGGTATTCCTCAAAAGGTATATTTACATACTCACCACCATTTTATGATCTCAAGAACTTGATGGGTCGACCACCTTAATTTTCAGCAAAGGCTCGAAATTCTTTGAACTTCTCAAAGACAATATTTTTATTCTTCAGGAAAAAGACCCATGTGAAATGAGAGAAATTGTCAATGAAAGTCAAAATGTACCTTGCGCCTGCCAATGAAGGTAAATTGATAGAACAAAAAACACTGTGAACCAGGTATAGTGGGGTATGTACTCACCACGCTTGTACAGAGTTGAAAGGTTCCTGATGATTCTTCCCAAGTACACAAATATTACATACACCTTCAGGGGGAAACACCCTCGGTAAACCAACAACCATGTTTTGAGTTTCCAATGCCTGCAGACTTCGGAAATTCATATGTCCAAGTCATTCATGTCAAATTCGAATTCTCTCATCAATGTGAGAAATAAGTGCAGTTGAGTCAAATTCATGTCGATTCAAGTCAAAGAACTTGTATAAGTTGTCCATCGGGTCCAGAATCGTGTCAATAACAATCGACTTTCCTTTATTCAAATCTCGATCTAGAAAAAATTCCACAATCTTACCAGTCTGAGTCAATTGAGAAACAAACAATAGATTGACACTAATGTTTGGAACATTATAGACCTCAACAATTTTACCATGTCAACAAGCTACATCACCCTGACCAACAACATCCAAAGAAAAATCACCAACAACATAGATTCTACTTTCTTCAGCTTTATTCAGTCTTGTGAATAAAGTGACATCTTTTTCCATATGATGAGTTCACCTAAAGTAGACAACCTATTCATCATGCATAATATGATACATCAAGGCATGAGAAGTCCCGACTTGGAAGGTGAAATTATCAACGGGTCGACGAATAGTCGACACATCTCCTTCAAGTATTTTAATCTTCTCCTCTAAATCGTCTCACTTCTTGAAGCATTTCTTCTCAACATATCCAATATTTCCATAGTACCGACATGTCTTTTTCTTGTGACTTCGTTGTGGTTGTCTCTGGGGTCCATGATCATTATATGTAGGTTTCTGTGCAGAATCATCAATCTGCAATCTATTCCTAGAATCCATCTTTCTCTTACCCTTGAACAAGTGAGGCTGGTGTTTACCACCAAGTTTTCCTTCCTCAAGAAATCTATGCTGATCAGTAATACAAAGTTTATTTTTTTTTCAAAGGAGTAGTCCTTACCATCTATCTTGCATGCATTCCATTTGGTGCAAAAGGTTGATATAACCAAATCGAATGGTGTTCTCAAAATTATCAGGACCATCTCAATGAGTTTCCATCCTTCTTTTTGTAATTCTCTCCACATTAACTCAAATTCAATTGGAGTTCCTTAACATGTGCTAAATAGTCCTCCATTCTCTCAAAGTAATGAGGATTGCGAGAGATCAACTCTTTCTCCAACTTCATGATGTGGATTTCATCAACTCAGTCCAACAAGGTATTCAACTTCTTCCTGACCAGATGCATATAGTCACGTCCACTAAGATGAAATCATATTTCCTGTGAGATGTAGTTCATGGTGATCCATAAAGCCTCTTCCTTCTTTCCATCAATAGAAAATTTTGCTGAAGCATGTGTTGGTTCTGGGATCACAACCTTGGTATACTGCCACAATCCCTCACTTTTCAACATGGTTTCCATATCTACAGCCTAGAATGCATAATTTGATCCATTCAAAATAATAGGATTGATCTTCGAAGCCATCTTCGATAGACATACTGGTCTTGTTTCAATAAGTTCCAATTAACAAGCCACCGACCCGGAGTTAATCACGCAGTGTATCCGAATCAACAAGGTTTGCAGATAACAAGTAAAACTTTAAACCATCGGCTCATATAACATGTTGGGGAATGAAATGGAACACGATATGAAACAAAGAACAAAGTACCACAAACAATTAAAGAGGGAAAAAATTTCAAAGAATAGAGGTGGCATCTAAAGACACCATTACAACACTTAAGCACATAGTACCGTGATAAAAACATCACAGTGCATATTACACATCTTGATATACATGATTTGTTGTGCAATATCAATTCAAATTCAACATTATGATAATGACCCAAGGGTTCTTATTTTACAGTCTCAAGATCTAACTGATTCCCATGAAATATTTAAGATCTTGTCCACATACATCTGTCAGCAGTTAAAGTTGAATTCTCAAGATCCGCTCTATCAAGTTGGATCGATGGGACTCAACCCGGCTGAATATCCATCCAAGTCATATTTTATTGCAATACTGGTCGATCCACCACCTGACTATCTTTGATTGTTGGTTGACTATCCGACCGATAGGCAGGTCGACTACCCAACCAAATGGTGTGGTGTATTGGTCGATTACCCGACCGTCTGTGTCCATATGTAGGTCAACCTCTCGACCGACTGAACCCAGGAGATGTGTGATGAAGCATCAATGCTTGATGTTCCAACACTACCTCTCCAAACATTCTCATGCTTTGTGACCCTCTACTCCACATCTATAACATGTAATTACATACTTTCGTTTGCCAAAATCTCTACCCCTTCCAATGCCACTTCCTCCACTTGTATTCTGATTGCTGGTCTCTTCAACCTCCTTTTTAATACCTCTATCATGCTCTACCCTTTCCTCTAGTTCCTTTTCCCCAGAACTTCTACCGCAACCTTCTATTAATATTTTATTCCACATTCAAAGCAACTTGATAGGCTTCATCCACATTACATAAGTAATGTGTTCTCATCTCATCTTGAATTTGATACTTCAATATGTTTGCGTACCTTTCTACTCTTTGGTATTCTGGTTCCTTTATCCCTAATATGAGAGATATCTTGAAAAAATATTCATTATACTCCCAGATAGATGTCTCTTTCTGCCTCAAATTTTTCACTTTCTTGCAAAACTTTTGTTGGTAATCAAGAGGTAGGAATTTCTCCTTGATTTTTCTCACCATCTTCCTCCAGGTTCTAATATTCTCCCATCAATTATCTATTCTATCCTTATGCAACATATCCCACCAAAGTGTTGCATGACCCTTTAGCTTGGTCATAGCGAATTGAACCCTATTGGGATCCCAAACATTTTCATACTCAAAATTGCTTTCGATCTCTCCTATCCAATCAATGAGAGTCTCGTCTTTAAAACTACCATCGTAGCATAAAAATTCCACCCTTGCACTACCTCTGTCTTTCAGAAAATATATTAATCGTACTATTGGGTCTACTTCCTCAACCTTTCTAAACTTGTTTCAACATATCCAATTGTTCTATTTTCTAATTCTTCTATCCTCCTTCACAATTCCTCTAATTCTCTATTTAGAGAACCTCCTTGTGCTTCCCCTTATCTTCATGGTGGTATCCTTACAAGTTGTATTGCAGCCCTCACACAGACTAACATTCATAAGCCCGATTTTCGGGAACTATTTCCCACAACTTAGGAGATAAACCAACTCTGATACCACTTGATGCAATCACCCAATGTCTTGTATCAAATCGCTTACATAAATAGGTGTCTTCCCACAAAGTGAACAACTAACAACTAATATTATTATCAGAAATGGACAACTTAATGAATGGAATCAAGAATTTAATAGTCACAATAAAATGAAACAAGAACAACCATTTAAACAAAGACAAAAGATTCTTTATTAATAAAACTTTATCTCATTATATTACCAATATATTTGGCACTATCATGAAAAATACTTGTATGGCTTGTGTGTAGACCATATTTTGGGAGGAAGACCATGATGGAGAGGATTGTGTGAATTGTTCATGTATATTAGCTGGGAAGAGTTGGTGAGCTTGAGAGGGATTCCCCCCTATAGTTAGGCCACATTATTCTATCCAAAACAACATTAATTTTTATATCTAATCCTTAATTTAGTGTTGGTGAAAGATTTTGATGGCCTCAAATGGTGTTGTATGGGTGACCTATTTTATTTTTGTGGCTCAAATCATTTGTTATTGAAATTAATTTGTGAAACATTGTAATGTGATTGGTAGAGACATTTGATGGCCAAATAATTAATAGAAAGAATGAAAATCATTATCTGTTCATCCACATTATCATTACTATTTTTGTATAACTATTTATACAATTCTTTATGAATCATTTACTAAATTCACCTTCTGGATCATATTAAATAGTTAATTCATAGAAGTGGAGTCTATGGTCTAAAAATTTATCATTTTTTCCCATAACATGTCTTAGAAGGAGTTTATAGTTCATTAAAAGCCACTGATTTTAGACCCTAAAGATTGAATTGGGCCAACAGGCCCACTATTCACAACAACAAAACATGTCATTAGCACCTAGAATAACGCTAGAATTTAGTGTATTTGAGTACATGAATTGGGCTCAATGGACAGTGAAAAACCTGACGCCAAATGGCGTGTTCAGTTGGGCACTAGGATTAGCGCCTAAAATAACGCCTAGAGTAGTGCCTAAAATAACGCCTAAATTTGTAGTTTTGATCCCAATCATGCTTCTTGTTTTGATTTTGGTATAGCATCCAAAATAGATTCTATTTTGGCTTCCAAATTAATTCCAAGCTTTGCTTCTATTATTGCGTCTTTTTTTTCTTCTAAAATAGCTTCCATTATTGCATCTTTTTTTGCATCTAAAATGGCTTCCATGATTGCGTCTTTTGTTGCTTCTAAAATTGCTTCCATTTTTAATTCTGTGTTTTCTACCTAAATTGATTCTTTTTTTGCTTCCTAGGTAGTGCTAAGTTTTTCTTCCAAGATTGCTTCTGGTTTGGCTTCCATTGTTGCTTCCAAATTGCTTCTTTTTTTGCTTCTGAAGTGCCACCAGGTTTTTCTCCTTAATTGGCACCAAATTTTTCTTCCAAAATTGCTTCCTTGTTAGCTCCATGGTTTGCTTCCTTTCAATTTCAAGGTTTGGTTCCTTTTTAGCACCTGGTTTTGCTTCTTTTTTAGGTCTAGGGTTTTCTTCCTTTTAGTGTTGGGATTTTATTCTTAATTAGCATCTAGTTTTGCTTCTTGTTAAGCAACCAATTTAGCTTTCTACTTAGATCCAGAAATAGCTCCAAGTATGGATTCCAATTTAATGTCGAGTTTTACTTCCATTTTAGAGCCACATTTTTATTCCATTTTAACAAATCATGTTGCTTCCTTTATACCTTCCATTTATTTATTTGATATTTTTTATTTCAATTTAATTAGTTAAATATATCATGCCACTTAAAAAACTTATATTATTATAGAGTAAGTGAGTCAACATCATTATATTTATTAAATATTCATCTAAATAAAATCTACAACATACAATATATATAAAATAACAAGATAATGATTATAACATGATCATCATCTATAATTAAAACAAGTGATTAAATATACCAATATTAGATAAGTATCATTTCAAACAACTTATATATTTAAAAATAAAAACAAATATCTCATTTGAAATGTATATCATAACATTTATGGAGATCTTAAAAAAAAAGGTATCACATTTCAAATTTATGTCATATTATTCATGAAGAAATTTAATTGAATTTGACAACATCCATCCTGAGTAGTAAAGTAAAATCATCATACATAATAAATATCCATTCAAAAGTCATCGACCACTTCCAATATATATATATATATATATATATATATATATATATATATATATATATATATATATATATATTAACAAGTCAATACTGATAATATCATCATTATATCTAACTAAAACAAGTGAAAGTCAAATATTCCAGTAGATCAATAACATGTCAAAATGATACATGGACAACAGTTGACATAAGTCAAAATGACACATGTCCAAATGATATAAGTCAAAATGATACAACTCAATAATATGGCACTGTAGGTGAAAATGATACATATAATAGTAAACATGAAAATATGCATCATAATGATATATCAATAATGATCCATGATGGAGTCTATATGATCAATGTCACTAGCTACTACCAGCAACTGGATCATCATCATCATCATCATCACTATCACTATCATGATCATCATCTTCGTCTTCCTCGATGTCTTCTGCATCTTCCTCCTCCTCATCATCTCCCATGTTTGTATCAGACCCTTTATAATCTGGATCTATGTCATGAGGATCAACTGGATCTTCTGGAAGACGCATGTTTTGCAAAGAAAAACATTCAAAATGAAAATTTATTATTTATTTCATGCAATAAATAATTTTGTGTTATATTTCTAATATTACAACATATGAAATGAAACCATAATCTGTTGAAATATTGTAACTTTGAAGAATATTCTACTTATAATTGAGTCATTATTGTATAGATCAAATCCCCTTTTGTGGATTGATCAAGTCAAGTCTTGTATAAGACCAAATCCCCTTTTGTGGATTGATCAAGTCAAGTCTTGTATAAGACCAAATCCCCTTTTGTGGATTGGTAAACATATATTTGTATGGTGGTATTTGTAAAGTCAACCCCTAGTAATTGTAAAGTGGTTTTAGCCACTTCTAGGAGAAGTCGACTCTACCAAGTGAAGAGTCACAACACTAGTGCCACCTCGCAACTTGTATTTATATGTGAGGATGGTGCCTCATTTATACACACACACACCACATTAGCTCTGCAACTATGAAGAAGTGCGCATGTCTTCGAGGAACTTCTACTGCAGCTAAGTGTGACGTCAAGGAGGGTTCTTGGTCTGTGTCTTCACATTTCTTGGTTAAGTGGTGTGCTACTCTTCCTAGTGAAGGAGCAGATGAGGATATTTTGTTCGGTCTTTGGTATATCTATATTGAGGAAGTTTTCCTGGGTTTTCTCCCCCATGAGGGTTTCCCAGGATAATCTGTGTGTCTCTATTGTTTCTGTGATTTTCTCTCTTTCAGTGATCTTGTTTATGCAGCTAATGTGCTAAATTTTTATAATAATCAAAGAAGAATAGTAACTGCTAGCTTTATAAGTATAAACTTCAACATGGTATCAGAGTAGGCCTGAAAGAGACCAACTCACAATCTAATTTTCAATATTGCAGCTGCTGCAGAATTAGGGTTTCTACATAAACCCTAAGTGTGACGTTTTCTCTGTTTAAGGAGGACGTTGGGGGAAGTAACCACATCTAGGAGTTCACCCTAGGAGGGCGCATATATTCCCTAGATTAGAATTCAAAAATTTGAAGTTTGAAAAAATAGGGCTTCCTCATAAAACCCTAAGTTGTAGTTGCAATTGAAGTACCAGTTGCAGTTGCAGTGTCAATATTAGTTGCAGCTATAGTACCAGTTGTAGTGAAAGTTTTTGTGAAGTCTTGGGACTATTTTTTATTTTCCTAGTGCACCTTAGCCTAGAAAATATCCAACTAACTTTAAGTTACAAGTTGAAGCACCTTTGAAGTTTTAAAGGTTCGTTATTTCTTGTTGCTGCTATCAGATGGTGACACTACCTACCGATATCATCATATATATGTACTTACATCTATTTAAATTGTATCATTATTTTAAAGGGTATTTGTAGGAGAAACAATTTTTTGTCTAAACAACAATCGTAGATCCAAAGGGATCTCAGATCCAACACATTTAGAGGAAGTATGCACCCCATGTTTGATTACTTTGATATGACTGTACTTGTTATGGAATTATTGTAATATTAAGAATATCCATGTTGTATTTTGATCTATTGAAGTTATCATACTAACCATTGGTCAAAATTAAAGTCAAAGTATTAGATTGATTAAAGTTGAGATTATATAGTTTATTCCCTATCTCAGATTTTCGTTAAGATAGCATATTGTCTTAGTACAGAGGATAGGTTGAGTAAAGTACTTGTGATCTTGAGTGAAGGAGACTTAGAAGAAAAGAAACACACTCATTATTGAGGACAAGAATCCAGGTTCTAGGTTTGATTGATTAAATTGATAAGATTCAAATTTACACATATCAAGTTTGATAACTGCTAAACACTATAGTTGTGATAGCAATCTTTGAAAAGTTTTATTATTGAATACTTGGTAGCATGTGAGAACTATTGAGATAAATTCTTACTATAATAATTTACTAGATATAACTAACATATCCTCTAAGAGAAACTTCTTGTTTTTTTTCCAGGTTACCATGGAGGAATGATTGATCACAACACTAGAAGAGTGTTTATCTCATTCCTTATTATTGTATTTCTTAATTTTTACCCTTGTTTTAGGAAGGTCACAAGTGATGGCTCTAAAATAACTATTGTGACGATTGTTCTCACTATTATTATTATTATTATTATAAAGAGTATTATTCTTGTCTGATGTTTCTCCCTTATTGTTCTTGTTCCAGGTAGGTAATAGGTGATAACCCTGAGGGAGATATAGTGATGGTTGCAGGAGGAAATATATTAGATGATACATGGAGCAGCCTATACAAAGTGTAAACATCACTGTATACATCCATGTACCTAAGAATAAGAAGAAGAAGAAGAAGAAGAAGCTACTTTTTCTAGATACACTACATCTCATATGAAGACAGAACATGAGGAGAAGAAGGCTCCAAAGAAAAAATCCCTCTAGTGCAGTTGATCACTCTTCAGATCATCAGGAAGAGTTAGTAGAGATAGAAGGGCATACCCATAGTCAATGTAGTAACCAATAAGAAAACAACATGGTCCCATGACACTTTGCAGGATGCAAAGCCATATAGCATTGATGTGCCATATCAGAGGGAGACGATGGCTACAAATATTATATAGACTCGGAGGGAGTCAAGATTTAGAGGGAGCATGGAGACTTAGAGTGATATTGATCTCATTGAGGATCATATGGGAAAAAGGGACGTCTTCTAGGATTGACAGACAAATTCCATGAGTTGAGAAGACTAGATCATAGCTTCATAGACTTCTAGGAGATATGAAATGTCTTGGGAAAATTCCATTTTTTCACTGACAGAGGAGGAAGATAGTCAGAAGGACTACGATACAATTTTTTCCTTGAGACTAGAAGGGAAGTCAGTGGTGAGTTCCAATATTGATCTAACAGATCAAGCAGGCTGCAGATAAGAGTATAAAAATGTACAAAGCCTGACTTGTGTCCAGAGGATTCTCCTAGCAAGAGGGAGAATACTATGATGAGAAACTTGCTCTAGTAATAAGAAGAAGTATATATAGAAAAAACACGATTCATTAAAATAAGTCGATGCAATATGAGATTCAGAGAGAGAAAATGAATATGTCATCATGATGGAGTAGAGGATTTACTCTTGAATTTCAACAACCACAGTGAGAATGGAGCAGTCATTCTCAGCTTTAGAGAAATTGCAAGTTCAGAGTCCCAATCCCAAAGGAATAGTTGCAGAGAGAGAAGAGGACATACTCCTAGGAAGTGAGACAGATAGTGCTTTGCAGAAAGCACATATAGCTAGCACATGATTATGCATATTAATTTGAATCTAATCAAGTGTACCAGGTTGGTACAATGTGATGTGAAAATTTGGTTTCGAGGTACATGACAGGAAGACTCATGTATGCAAGTTGAAGCAAGCTCCAAGATATTGGTATGGCAGGATTGATAGTTTTTTGACAAGATTTGTATTTACCAAGAGTAAATTTGATTCTAATCTTTACTTCAAGGTTATGAATGATGAGATAGTTGTATTGCTACTATATGTGGATGACTTATTCTTGATAGGAGAAGAAAAGTTCATCACATATTGCAAAAGGAATCTCGCTGCAGATTTTGAGATGAAATACCTAGGCCCGATGCATTATTTCTTATGTCTTGAAGTTTGGCAAAGCCCAGAGAATATATTCCTTAACCAAGGGAAGTATTCTATGGAAATTTTGAAGAGATTCGACATGATGGACTGTAGAGCCATGTCCACTCCTATAGAGACGAATCTGAAGTTATTGGTCGATCTTCATTATTGCTTGCCTCTTCTATTGGATGGTGCCACTACCTATTGATACTGTGATAGGTATGTACTTAGATATGGTTAAAATGTATCCTTATTTTAAAGGGTATTTGTAGGAGAAAGAATATTTTGTCTAAACAACAATCGTAGATCCAGAGGGATCTCAAATACAACATGTTCAAAGGAACTATGCACCCTAGGTCTGATTACTTTGATATGCCTCTACTTTTTATGGAATTATTGTAATCTTATGAATATCTAGGTTTCATTTTTATCTGTTGAAGTTATCATACTAAACATTGGTCAAAATTAAATTCAAAGTATTAGATTTATTAAAGTTGGGATTATAGAGTTTATTCCCTAACTCGGATTTATGTCAAGATAGCATATTGTCTTAGTACAAAGGACAGGTTGAATAAAGTACTTGTCATCTTGAGTGAAGGAGACTTAGAAGAAAATAAACACACTCATTCTTGAGGACAATACTCCAGGTTCTAGGTTTGATTGATTAAATTGATAAGATTAAAATTTACACATATCAAGTTTGATAACTACTAAACACTATAGTTGTGATAGAAATATTTGAAAAGTTTTATTATTGAATACTTGGTAGCATGTGAGAACTATCGCGATAAATGATTACTGTAATCATTTACTAGATATAACTAACATATCGCCTAGGAGAAACTTCTTGTTTTGTTTCCATGTTACCATGGAGGAAAGATTGATCACAACACTAGAATAGTGTTTATCTCATTCCTTATTATTGTATTTCTTACTTTTTACCCTTGTCTCAGGTAGGTCATAGGTGATAGCTCTAAAAGAACTACTGTGACAATTGTTATCACTATTGTTTTATTATTATTATAAAGAGTATTATTCTTGTCTATTGTTTCTCCCTTATTGTTCTTGTTTCAGGAAGGTCATAGTTGGTAACCTTGAGGGAGCTATAGTGATGGTTGCATGAGGAAACATATTAGATGATACATGGAGCATACTATCCAAAGTGTAAACATGACCATATACATCCATGTGCCGAAGAAGAAGAAGAAGACTATACTTTTTCTAGATACACTACATCTCATATGAAGATAGAACATGAGGAGCATAAGACTCCAAAGAACAAATCCCTGTAGTGTAGTTGATCACTCTTCAAATCATCAGGAAAATTTAGTAGAGCCAGAAGGGCCTACCCAGAATCAATGGAGTAACTGGGAAGAGACTAGCACGGTCCCATGAAACTTTGTAGGACGCAAAGCCATATAACATTGATGTGCCATATCAGAGGGAAAAGATGGAAACAAATATTATATAGACTCAGAGGGATTCAAGATTCAAAGGGAGCATGGAGACTCAGAGTGAGCCTGATCTCAAAGAGGATCAGATGGGAAAAATGGATGTCTTCTAGGACCAATAGACAAATTCCATGAGTTGAGAAGACTAGATCATAGCTTCAGAGACTTCTAGGAGATGTGAAATATCCTAGGAAGATTCCCTTGTTTTAGTGACAGAGGAGGAAGCTAGTTAGAAGGATTGGGATATGATTTTTTCCTTGAGACCACAAGGGAAGTTAGTGGTGACTTCCAAGATTGATATAAAATATCAAGCCTGCTACACATAACTGTATAAAAATGTACAAATCCTGACTTGTGTCTAGAAGATTCTCCCATCAAAAGGGAGAAGACTATGATGAGACACTTGCTCCAGTAATATGAAGAAGTATATATATAACAAACATGATTCATTAAAAGAAGCCGATGCAGTATGAGATTCAAAGGGAGAAAATGAATCTATCATCATGATGGAGTAGAGGAGTTACTCACAGAGTTCAACAACCATAATGAGAATGGAGAAGTCATTCTCAGCTTCATAGAAGCTACAAGTGCAGAGTCCTAGTCCCAGAGGAACAATTGCAGAGAGAGTAGAGGACATACTCTCAGGAAGTGAGACTGATAGTGATTTGTAGAAATCACATAGAGATAGCACATGATTGTGCATATTAAGCTGCATCTGAGAAAGTGTACTAGGTTGGTACAATGTGATGTGAAAACTTGGTTTCGAAGTACACAACATGAAGACTCATGTCTGCAAGTTGAAGAAAGCTCCAAGATCTTGGTATGACAGGATTGATAATTTTATGACGAGCTTGGTCTTTACCAAGAGTAAAGATGATTCTAATATTTACTTCAAGGTTATGAATGATGAGCCAATTGTATTTCTACTATATGTGGATGACTTATTCTTGACAGGAGAAGAAAATGTCATCATAGATTGAAAAAGGAAGCTCGCTCCAGAATTTGAGATGAAATACCTAGGCCTGATACATTATTTCTTAGGTATTGAAGTTTGGTAGAGCCGAGAGAAGATCCTCCTTAACCAAGGGAAGTATGTTGTGGAAATTCTGAATATATTCAACATGATGGACTATAGAGCCATGTCCTCTCCTATGGAGACGAATATGAAGTTATTGTTTGATACTTCATTAGAAATAGTTTATGTTACTCTATATAGATAGATGATTGGTTCATTGATGTATCTGATGAATCCCTGACCAGATATGTTCTTTATTGTGAACACCTTGAGTCAGTATCTGGTGGAACCGAGATATGTTCACCTTCTAGTTGCAAATCATGTGATGAGATACCTTAAGGGTATGTTGGACTATGACCTCTGTTATATTGAATATTGTGACTTCAGATTGTATTTCTATACTAATTCAGATTGGGTTGGAAGTGCTTCAAATAGAAAAAGCAATTTAGGATGTTGTTTCAATTTGGGGTCAGTCATGACTTCGTGGAAAATTAGGAAGTAGTCCAATATTTCTCTCAACACAATAGATGTAGAGTACATTGCATCATGTTCCACCATTTGTGAAGCCATATGGCTTCAGAAGCTGTTGACAGGTATGTTCGATCTAGAGATGGAAGATACCATGATTCTATGTAATAAACAGAGTTTCATAAAGATGACATAGAGCCCAATGTTCCATGATAAGATGAAGCACATAGAGATCCGGTATCACTACATTCATGACATGGTGTAGAAGAGAGCTGTAAAGATCCAATATGTTGGCACAAATGAGAAGGTTGTAGATGTGTTGACTAAGACTCTATATTCTGTGAATTTTGAGTACTTCCAAGACAAACTTTGTGTAATTTGAAAGGACCTCTCTTGAAAGGGGGAGTGATGCTGATGATTCTATGGTATCCTAACAAACAAAAGGTAGCTCAGTTAGGATTTTATATCCTAGGGGATTGATCATCCCTAGGAAGATATCAAAGGTCTGGTAAGGATGGTCTATCAGAGTACCTGTGCATGTATATGCCAGTTGTGGTTAGTAGTGGTAGCTAAGTTAGGATTTTATATCCTAGGGAATATTGTGATTCCTGGAAAGATCCCAAAGGTCTGGTAAGGATGGTATGTCAGAGTACCATGTGGTATCTTGTTAGGATTTTATATCCTAGGGAATATTATGATTCCTGGGAAGATCCCGAAGGCCCGGTAAGGACGGTATATCAGAGTACCACAAATGTTGTTGTTGATGCACCTGCCTCATTCTGTTGCCACACATTGATGTTGATGTTCCAGCTTCATGTTGTTGATGATGTTGATGTTCTAGGTCAGGCTCGTATAAATATTTCTTCAATATGTAGACATGAGACTTCTTCTCATGTATATATGCACACTTCTTATGACTATTGGAGCAAGTATCTCATCATAATATTCTCCCTCTTGTTGGGAAACTCTTTTGGCCACAAATCAAGCTTTTTACATCTCTATACTTTTATTTGAAACATTCTTGATCTTTTATATCAACTTGGAAGTCACCATTGACTTCCCTTGTGGTCTCAGAACCAAGGAAAAGATCCATATCCTAATCCTTCTGACTGACTTCCTCCTCTATCATTATAGTAAAGTCTACTGAAGCAAGGGAATCCTCCCAAAAGATCTCACATATCCTAGAAGTATTTGAAGCTACGATATATCCTCCTCAACTCATGGCACATGTCTGTCAGTCCTGAAATATGTCTCTCTCTCCCATTGGAATATGAGGAGGAATACTTTCTGAATGAAAGTATCTAAGCCATTGACTCTCTTTGAGATCAGGCTCACTCTGATTCTCCATGCTCCCCCTGAATCTTGACTCCCTCTAAATATATGTAATATTTGGAGAAATATTATCCCTTAGTATGTGATGATTTCCTCTGACGTCTCCTATGAATGGTCTTGACGAGGCTTCTCCTCCCTACTGGATCGTGAGGGATGACTCCCTCTAAATTCTAGCTCCTTCTGAGTTGGTACTTGGTGGGGCCATCTACTTCACCACTGGTGTAGCCATATACTCCTGATGATATGTCTCATCAATTCTATATATATTTGCATCCTACAAAGTCTCATAAGACCATGCTGGTCTCTTCTTGGTTACTGCAATGATTCTGGGTAGGCCCTTCTTTCTCTATTAACTCTGCATTGTTCGGTCATATTTGGAGCCTTATGTTTCTTACAATCAATCTTTATATGAGATACTTTTTATCTCCCAAAAGTACCCTTCTTTATAAAAGGTTTTAACTTCGTCCTCTTTTTCTTCAATACATGGATGTATACGGTCGTGTATACAACTTCTTATCTGGATAGTCTACTCCATGTCTCAACCTAGAGACCATCTAATATGTTTCCTTCTAAAACCGTTACTATATCTTCCCTCATATTTATCACCTGTGACCTTCCCAGAAGAAGACCAACAACAAGGGAAAATAGTAGAGAAGAGTAATACTCTTATAATCATAATAAAAACAAAAACAAGAACAATTGTCACAGTAACTCCTTCTTAAAGATATCACTTATGACCTGTCTAGAACAAGAGCCAAAATAAAAAATACAATAATGAGAAATAGGAACAACACTCATCTAGTGTTTTGGCTAATCATTCCTCCATGGTAGTCTGCATAGAAAAAGAAAACAAGAACAACAAAATCTCCATGGTAACCTACCCGAGACAAGAGCAACAAGGAAAAAAGTAATTCCAATATATTAGCATTTTCATAAGAACATATCTATGTTAACAAGAATAAAAGACAATTTCATGGTAATCAACATATCATTACCTGCATGGAAGCAGAACAAGAAGTATCTCCTAGAGGAAATGTTAGTGCATCTTGCAAACAAGTACAATAAGCATTTATATCAATAGTATTCACATGCTACCAAGTCTTCATTGTATCTAGCAGTAATAGAACCTTTCAAGGATGGTTGTCACAACTTGTAATGTAGCAATTACCAAACTTGATATGTGAAAATTGGAAACTTATCAATTTAATCAATCAAACCTGGAACCTGGAGTCTTATCTTCAAGAATGAGTGTTTTTTCTTTTCTTTTGAGTCTCCTTCACTCAAGATGACAAGTATTCTATAAAACATGTGCCCTATACTAAGATAATATGCTTTCTTGAAAGAAATGTGAGTTAGGAAATGTAATGTAAGTAAACTCGAAAATCTCAACCTTAATCAATCTAATACCTTGATTAGAGTTAGCTTATAAATTTAACTTTGACCAAATGTTAGTATGATAAGCATAACTTCAATAGATAAAAATACAACTAGATGTTCATAAGATCACAATAATGTCATGAAAACTAGAGGCATATCAAAACAATCAAACCCGAGGTGCATTGTTCCTCTGAATGTGTTGGATTCAAGATCCCTATGGATCTTCGATTGTTGATAGGACAAAAGATCTCTTCTCCTGCAAACACCCTCAATATAGTGATATAGTTTAAATGTATACAAGTACATACCTTTGGCAACAATGAAAGGTAGTGGAACCATCTAGAAACAATGGCAAACAATGACAAATCCAAAAGATTCAAAGTGCTCCAACTTGCAATTTGAAGATACCTGGAGATGCGTTAGGGTAGGGCACACTAGGAAAACTAAAATTTAGTCCCAAAAATTCAAAGAAACGTTCATTGCAACTGGTATTGCAACTGGTGCTGCAATTGGTGCAACAACTAACACTGCAACTACTGCAAAGTAACTGGAACGAAGCAACTAGCACGAAGAAACTAGCGCGAAGCAATTACAACTGGCACTATAGACCTATGGTTTTATGAGGAAACCCTAATTTTTAATTTCAGAATTTTGGAGAACTACTCCAGGGGAAATATGTGCCCTACTTAGGTGACCTTTGGGGTGGATTCAGTAAGTTCTCAATGAGCTTGAAAATGGGGGAAATTGAGGATGTTCCTTCCAACGGTTAGACTATTACGAAGGAAACCAACTCTGATACCATGTTAAAATTTTGGTATTTTCATTTAACCATAGAAAATGTCACATCATTGTCACCCAACCATAGGAATTCACTATGCCACCCCCGAGCACACTAACTTTTTCTTCGATAGAATTATTCCAACAAGTCCACACTAGAACCAATAGATAAACCCTAACCAAAAATACCACTGCTATAGTAGAAACACAATACCAAGTGAACGTACCTATACTAATAGAAGTGTACCTTTACCGAGAGAATCACACAAGATAAATACCAGAAAGACTGGGAATACTCCATGACAACTACTATACTACTCTCTCTAGACTTGCACCTCCTTCTGTTGTAGTTGCAACTCCTTAGTCTTGTGCACTAGCTACTGTTGTTGCACCTCCTCAAAATTGTGAATTGAGTGTGAGTGAGTGTACAATTGAGGAGCACACAACCTATATTTGTACTATTCTACCAAGGTGTCCTTTGATGTGGGGCTGACCTCACTTTCTGGAGCCTTTTAATACTTTATTATTATTCTCTTTCGACTGACTTCTCTTCTAGGGTTTTCACACATCTTTTTAATGGTTCTCTTACTTCCAGAATATTCTATTCTAAGTACAAAGGTTACACTTGGAGGTTAATACCTCCCGTAGGTACCAAAAAATCAACAAAAGCAACCTCAACCAAAGGAGGAAGGTCTTTATGAATTCACAAATGCTACAAGATAGAGGATATAAAGTCATTTTTTTCCATGAGGCCTTTGAGGTCAAACTTATTGGTTGAAAATGCACAAGAATGGTGATTAAATGTGATTCTATGATCAAGGGAAAAGTTTTGAATTTAGGATGGCCATGTGGGATAGGGATGTTGGATACTTTTCTTGTTGAAATTTTGGCTCGATGTATATACCTAGGGTCGTAAAATTGTTTTTTTCAACTACAAAACATGATATCAATATGTCAAATATATGACTAAGGTGAGGTTTTATGTTAGATATAATATTTGTTGAAATGAAATAATTGGTGTACTAAACATTATTGACTATGTTGTGTATTACAGAAGCCAAATGAGGCCATGTAAATAGATCATGTCATATAAAATGAGGACACAATAGATGACGCGAGACATCAAGTAATCAAATTTTGACTTAACTTAGGAAAAATTGATCTGATGGAATTTTGTGATACATCCATATTTTTTCACAATATTATTATAATTTATAGTGTATTATCCAATCTTGATATAAATTAATGCATGTTGTTGATTATTTTAGATGGGGATTGGAGCAAATGTAGAACCTGAGAATTCAACTAGCAAAAGAAAAAGATATGTACGTGGACGTGGACCTTAAATTGTTAAATCACGTAGAGACAGTGGGTGGAAGAGGATATGACAATGGATCCTACAGATACAACAAATGATTGCACTGAACAAGAGGTTGGTTAGGACTATAATACATGGGATGGATACTTTGAGAAAATTGTTGTTTGTGGATGTTTTGTATTCCATGGAAATAAACAATTCAAACAAGTGATTGTAAAAATACATTACATAGATGATGAGTTTCCAATGGGTAGTATGCCTCTTACAATCGATTCAAATCCAATAGGAATTGTGGTAAGGAATTTTCCAATTTGATATAAATAATATGTATACTTCTTTCAAACATTGTTTTATATCATTTGAATAAATTTTCGTATACTTCGTGAGCATTTGATTTTCAAATCTGTTTGATTTTCAACCATCTCCTTGTACATTTTGATGTTCTCAAATGCCTATGACTTCTTCCTGAGAAATAAAAATGCAGTCATTCTTGTATAATCATCAAATAATAGAGTAAAATATTGCACACCCTTCAAACCCTTTGTTCAAGTTTGTCCAACTAGATTAGTATGCACAATTTCCAGTGGTCTTGTTGTGGAGTATTCATTTGCTTTGAAATTGGTCTTTTTTGCTTTCCTTGTTGACAATGATTGCATAATGTGCTTGTTGGCTTCATGATCTGGGGCATTTCTCTGACTTCTTCCTTTTTGTGGACCTTGACAAGATTATCGAAGTTTATGTGACCCATTCATCTGTGCCATAACCAAAATTGATCTTCCTTTCCTAAACAACACTTTTATTTTCCAATTTCACTTAGTACGTATATGTTTCTTGAAGTTCTCATAGTTGTCTCCACCACTCTGCTTGAATATTATTTTCTTATCTCAAATTTCTATGAATCAAGCACAAGTTTGTGACCTTGGTCACACATTTGACTTACACTCAAAAGATTGTGTTTCATATCTTCCACTAGTAGAACATTTTTTGTCTTGGAATCCTTACTTCCAATTTTCACTGTGCCTCTTCCAATGATTTTGGCTGAGTTGTCATTTCCAAAAATGACTAACCCATCTCTTTCCTTTTTCAAATTTAGAAACATGTCCTTATCACTTGTCATGTGCTTTGAACAACCACTATTAACATACCAACCACATTTCTTGTGTTGAGCTTTTAGAGCGAGTGTGCATTTTTCATTGTTGTATTGATTCTGCTTTCTTACCTATATTATTTTTGTTTCATGTCTGTGAGTGTTATTTTTCTGTTGTGATTCTCTTGGAGGGACTGTCATTCTACAATATTTGGCCATGTGTCCAAAGTTGTTGCACTTGTAGCATTCTACTTCGGTACTCAAGGATTCAATCTTGTTGTAATTTCTTCTCTGCATTTCATTAGGCCTTCTTGAATAAGCACTTATTATATATCCTTCATAGTTGTTTATATTTCTTCTATTGTCTTTTCAATTCACATCCTTGTGCCCAAAATTATTACATGAATAACATAATCCAATAAAAATTGTTTGATACCTGGGAGTTGGATATCTTCTGAAAGGTGCTGCTTTTCTGAATCCTTCTTCTTCTCGAGATATTTTTATTTGTGACTGCTACTGATTCTGAGCTCTAAATCTTCTTAGAGGTGGAGTGTATCTGTGATATTCCTTTTTAAGCTTCTTGTCTTCTTCTCTTCCATTATATCCTAAGTCTGTCTCTACTAAACTCACCAATGATCCCATATTGCACAACCCCACATGGCCTGCAATGCCTACCAAACTCCCTTCAGACATCCCCAAGTTTGAAGGAAAAGTAGGAGATGATCCTACCAACCATATCATGACATTTCACCTTTGGTGTTATTCAAACAACATCATGGACGATTCCATCCGATTGAGGTTATTTCAACATACACTCACTAGCCCATCCGCCAAATGGTATGTCGAAGAAAAATCTGGGTCCCACGCGAATTTTGAATTTTGGCCAAAGCATTTTTGACCTTCTTTCAATTACACGTTCGTCATGACAATGGCCTTGAACTACTCTTATATTTCAAACAAATCGCCTCTACACATATTGCTGACCACATCCATGAATTGAGTCAGCGACATAGCCTCTGCAAAGCTGATGCTACCCCCCCAACAATGTCTCAATTGGTTCCTCAAATCACTTGTTTCCCTCCTTGCCAAAGATGTGGCTGCCACCTTCCCCCAGTCTGAAGAAGAAGCCATTAGCAAGACCCAACAGTTCGAACTCATCTACGCCCAGTCCAAATACCTATACATGGTACTCCCGGATGCCCTAAGACCTGTGCCATTTGGCCAAGACAAACCTAGGATGTCTCACTCAGCGGATGGATTGATTGGTACCACAACACACCACAATCCATATCCCCCACAACCCACTATGTATGGTACACCTCCATATCCACTGACATATGGAGGAAATCCTTACTACCCCCCTCCCCTTTACCAAAAATCATACCCTATTGTTCCCCCTCAGTCATTGGGGGCACCCCCACTGGTACTTGTGTCGTATCTGGTCTCTCAATCCAGTACGGGTCCACCCCCAAACCCTGGATATAAACCTAGAAGTAGTGGAAGTACCTCTACTTCCTATACGCCATATGGATCCTATCCACATAACAATCCATATTTTCCACTTCCTAGTCCTCCCCACCCGGTTAATCTTCCACCGGGACAACCACATGCCGACGTCATCCATTTCCCATTCAAAAGGTTCATACATTTGAATAGTTGAATATGGCCAATCCGACTCATAAGAAGAAAGGAAGAAACTGAAACAATGACAATCTAGGGCCAGGCGGGAATGACCCCCACAACCATCCCATTGGGGGAAACCAATACCAAGACCCCCAAGGGGGCACCAATAAAAATATACCATGACAAGGGAAGAACAAAAATCTTTGAACTAACTTCCCTTGCGCTATATGTAATGAGTATGGACATTATACTCATCATTGCCCCCAAATTCCTGATCTCCAATGGATGAGGGAATCCATGAATTCACAGGGCCCTCCGACACCATCTTCCCCTCAGCAGGCCCCACAACAGTATTTGAAACCACTGCATCCAACTATTTTTCAAAACCCCACCCCATACCAAGGTTTGCTGAACACCCAACAAGTGATCAACCCTACCCCAACACAAATGGGGCAATATCCAACCCTGGGTACCACTCAACCTGGGAATTCAGTTGATAGCAGTGTCCTCCTCACCAATGAACAAATTCTTCTACAAACCCGCAACCGTCAATATGGTATGCCTCCGAAATCTACCCCAACCACCTCAGAAACACTTCCAACTACTACACGACAACCATTGATGATTCCACGTCCTCACGCGGAACCCATTCCTCGCATACCACATATGCCTTTACAATAGAATGTGCATAACCCTCATGCTAGGGCTGCTCATAATTATAGTTTGGTTGATGAGTTAGCCTAGTCTCCCATAGCCATGTCTATGTTGGAGGTCCTCCAAACCTATCCATCACAGTGAAAATCCTTGCTTTCTACCTTGGGGGCAGTCGACACAGCTGACACGCAGCTGATCACATTTGATTCAGATAACGAAGAACCACGTCTTCCCGCCCAAGTAGCCTTCTAGATACCAGTTAAGATCTGGAACACCACAGTTTATCGGTGCATCATTGATGAAGGTGCATCCATCTGCATCATGTCTAAACAAGTATGGTAGAAAATTGGCTCCCCTGAGCTAGTACCGTCTACCATCACCCTTCGATCTTACGACGGTCGACCAACATCTTCCACAGGGCTTTGTCAAAATGTCCCCATAGAAATTGGGGGAAAAACCATCCTCATTGACATTGAAGTTATCGATGCCCATCTTGATTACAATATCTTGTTCGGACACAACTACATGTATGCTATGAAGGCGGTCACCTCTTCTGTGTTTCATATGATGATGTTCCCCCATAATGGGAATATCATCACCATCGACCAACTTACACATTACGAACCTAACCATTCCACCAACATCGATAACATCCTCCCCCTTGTTCATGTTAGCTCAAATGATTTTCCAGTTTCCAACATTGGCCCTGGATTATTCCATGACCCATCCATGTTGGGCACTTATCAGGGAGCACCACCATTCCTAAACCCATCTTTTTCAACAAAAGTGTGTGTAGTTTCCTCTAAAGGAACAAACATCGGAGACAAGACTCCTATCACTGAGTCCCCTCCCTATATCAAAGTTTCACCAGTTGAAGAAATACTACCTTAGGAGTTCCTTGAGAGCGCTGCCGCACCACTTATCATAGATCTCCCCCCCTCTAGGGGAAAATCACGGTATGTTATCTACATCCACCCAATATGGTTCCTCAACCATCCCTCACTCCTCAGTTAGAGGCAATCCCAGTGTAGATTCCAATACTTGTTCCTACCACACCACCATCACCCCCAATCACTAGCACCATCATTGCAGCTGGGGGTAGACGAAAGAAGAAAGAGCCCATCGCTCCACTACCTCCCCGAGTTCAACTCCCTTGCACCTTATGTGAAAGAAAAGGACACCCCACTCACAAATGTCCTTCTCTTCCTGAGCTACGCAGTTTTATCCATCTTCCTCAAGAACACCTTTTGCTTACCACTCCACCAAGGACGTCCCACGCTACTATGACATCATCAACCACATGCAAACAACATATAGGAACCAATTTCGCATGTGCCATATGTGTCGAATATGGTCATTACACTCATCATTGCCCATCTATCCCATACGTCTGCCACACATTAGCCACGAAATGGCACACATATCCTCCTGAGCTTCCTTCGGCACTCCATACCAATGCTCCCATGAATGTAATTCATTATATTTATTCATCAGTCCTCAAGCAAAGGGGAGGTCCATGTCTTCCCACCAAATTACCGCCCGATTGTCCATAGTGTCAGTGAAACTGGGATGGCCATATGGACCCACCGTCCATATCTAAGCCCTTTTCCCCACTTTCATTTTTTGGTACAAGGGCCCTCTGTTTTCTGAACCATCTTCGGCCACTTACACAGGAATTTTCATTAGGTTATCATTTACCCTTTTCCCCGGCAGAGCATCTTTCCATGACACACTCAGGTATGCCTACTCATGTTCAAAATTATCAAATAACTGTTATAGGTCCTTTATTTTCAGATATTGTTCACGTTGGGTATTTCGTTTTCATGTGTGCAGGTACTAGGTCATCGCACACCAGTGCATCCCCTTCAGGTATATGATTGACACTGGCATGTGATCATTCCCTCTGAATATCAATTGCATCTCCGGTCACAACCTCTGAAATTTGCCTGTAGGATCCTCATATCTGGCTCTGCAGTACTGTCACCTCCGCTGCATTTTGGTACTGTCACCCGGTAGCACTGTCCCGCACATGAGTTTTTCCATTAATCGTCCCCCTTGGCACTTTGACACTCATGCTGCTTTCACCCCCTAGGGATGGGAACCTCGATAGTCTTACGCATTTCCGAGAATCAACCACATACTCATTCTCCTCATTTTGCTAGCTTTCCCAATGGACTCCCAGGTTATCTCTTCCAGCACTGTGCCTCCGCAGTATCATTAACCATCCATTTCATCCACAATCAGTTTGCCCATCCAAAAATTTCCCTCCATTCCATTTACCTCATACAGAAAGCCACCCATGGGGCCCCCAACCTCCACCAGTTCTCCATACAAATTGTGCCCTAACCAACCCAACCATATTGCACTGGGGCACCCGTTTCTGTATTTGTACACTCATCCCAAATTATTATTTATTCATTTAATTGTAAAAAGCCTTTCTTTCCAGCATTTACATAGCTTTTTGTCGTCACCGTTGGTGACCTTATTTTCTTGGAAAAGAAACCCATGTCTCCCTTGGTTGGGGCATTTTTTATTAAAACTCCTACCCTTGCTGACATTATCCATAAACCTCGAGTATCTTACAAGTCCATAAACCTTTTTGATCTCTGTGTTTGTCCATTTTGTCATTCCTATGGCACAATTTACCCTCATCTAGATGTCCCCCTAACACTATATTCAGTTTCATGGTTGCTGCCACTTTACACCACTCCCCAACCAAAGGAAGTCTTGCGTCTCACTACTACTCGACTTCGTCCATGTTCCTCATCAATTTTTGATTTTGTCCAAGTAGATTTCATGAAGCCCTCCACTTCTCGAAGTCACATCTCCCTTTCTGTCGACATCAACACAGTTTCTAGGAGGGTGACAATATCTTGACTCTCATTACCTTTATAATGAGGTGTCTCAGACGACACATAGAGAACCATCATTTCCCTCTGTTGTCGTTGACCCCCATGAAATTTGACTTCAACTCTTTCTCATGTTGCGGTGGGTCTTACTTTGCGACTATTGCAGTTTATTTTCATATATGCTGAAGACTTCTGAAATTTGATCGGCTATCAATGCATGAGTATCATCGACACCTCTCATAGGTGTCCTTACCTTTTTTTAGAGTTTGTTCACCATCAGAATTGTCCTCTGTCATTATCAAACCGCCCCGGAGGGCGCTGCAGTTGTCTACATCAATACACAGTTTCAATTACTGTACAAAACCCTTATTTTTGAGTTACATGACACGAGCATGGGGCATGCCCACTTCGTTTGTACACAATTTATTTTCCACACCTTGCGAAAGGTTGGTTCCTACAGGTTCCCTTCTCCCTCCAATGGGTCACTCTTGATACTCTCACTATCACTCTTTCTTACAATGGTACTCTCAGTAGAAGAAACATTGATGAATTTTGGCTATCCATATGCTCCTAACCTCATCCATCAGGGGGCATCTGTTATCACTGAAATTTCATCCGCAAATGGTTACAAGAATCCATCATCTTCAAACAACTATGAGTTCACCCATGGACCAAAATTCCCAAAAAAACATTTCCTAAAGGTCCAAAACTATACAACCAGTTATAAAATGAAGATGTGTTATGACTACACAAGGCATGCGTGCACATGCACCATCAAGAAATGCAGGAAAAGCGCACATGTGCACGATGTGCGACTGTGGACGTTGAAAGCCACAGACACCTAAGAACGGTGCATTTATGATGTTGGTCGGCCTCCCACCCACTTCTGGTTCATCTTCCAAGTCAATTTGACATCCAAATCTCGGTTGGATCCGGCTGGGTGGCTGGTCAAAGACCTAAAGGTGCCCTAAACAACCCCTTTTCACACTAAAAGCTGGTTGCACAATACCTCAAAGTGGTACTATAAAACAAAGCCATGGGTGCACTACATTTTCAAGGAATTCATTTGCAAGGTTATGTTGCTTCTATTCTCTTGGGGATACCTCTTTTCTTATCAAGAGCATACTAGCACCATTCCATTTGGGAAATCCACATCACCTTTTGAGTGGGTTAGCTTGGGATTCTTTCACCATTTCTTTCAAGTTTCCAAGCTGTAAGAAGAGATCAATCTTAGGGGTCCAAGAGCCCTCCCTTGGAGGAAGAAGGGACCCAAAGTCCCCTTTCTCTTTGGTGTTTTATTTTCACTAATACAATCCTTTCCATTGGTGACATGAGTCTTGTTTGTTTCTTGTTCTTATGTCCTTATGCACCATAGTTTAGTTGTTTTTTTCTTCCCTAGTTTAATTCTTAGCTTAGTCTTTTATGTTTATTCTTCTAACCCTTTCCTTTACTACTGTCTTGCTTAGCTGACCCAACTAATCTTGTAAGAACCTCTATTTTTCTCATTTAGGTGACAAAATAGGCGCAACACCTATTTTATTTTTGGTTATGCCTGTAGTGCCTTGTTTTTCTTCTTTCCCTTTTTATAACTTCTATGGAACTCAACAATTCTTCTTTGTAATCAACTTCTACCTATTCATATTCTTCTTCGGTGCCTTCTTCATAGAAGTATTCTACTTCCATGAATAGAACCCTTTATGTATCACTATCGTCGACTTCTTCTTCGTCTAATGGGGAACTGTCTTCTTTGGTGCATAGGCTTTTCTTGAAAAAATTATTTTTGGTTCTTTTTCCTTTTTGTATTTGTTTGATATTATATTCATCTTCTTCATTTATTTTATTTTTCTTATGGGAACATTTATTAGAAAAATGACCAATACCATCACAATAAAAAAAAATCAATGGAAGCTTACCTCTATATTTTCTAGTTCCTTTTTTCATCCTTCTAACGAAGTTGGCTACTTCTTCATCGTCTTCTGAGATATCACTACAGCTATTATCTGACTTTCCCTTTTGCTTGTCATTTTTCTTTGTCTTCTTAGATTCTTTGAATGTTTCTTCCTTTGTAACTGTATTGTATTACACTTTTATCATCTCGTAAGATATGATTATCCCATGCAACTCATCCATGGTTAGTGTAGCTAGGTCCACTCTCTCTTCTAGTGTTGAAATCTTTGAATCAAATCTCATTGGTAGAGATCTCAATACATTTTTGACAACAACCTATTCCTTTAAATTGTCTCCCAAAATATTGTTTACTACTTCATCAACTCATAAGAAGTAGTTTTCTATGTATTCATCTTCATTCATCTTTAGTTGTTCAAACTTTTCTCTAAAAATATGAAGTTTGGCTTCCTTGAATTTCACATCGCCTTCGTATATGTTCTTTAGTTTGTCCCAGATTTATTTTTCTGATTCAAAATGCATAACCTTGGTGTATATTGATTTAGTTAGACCATTCAGGAGTGCACTTGTATCCCTTGAATTATTTTCTTCAAGTTTCTTTCCATCTTTATCTGTTGGAGGAGTGGTTTGTGCTTTGTATCCATCTACTACTGATCACCAGACAAAAAATCCTAGTGCATGTATGTGTTTCTTCATTCTTCTTGTCCAGAAGGCATAATCTTCTCCATCAAACTGTGGTATCCCAATCTTAGAGTAATCCATGATCTCCTTCCAATTGTTAAACTGATTTTTGAAGGACCTGCTATGATACCAATTGTTGGATTACTGAGAGCGAGAGTGAATCAGTAATAGAAATTTTTAATCCTTTTTAACCACAGTATATTAGTGTTGTTAACTTTATGATCAATTTACCGATATCATTCAACAAGTGTTGGATAAATAAACCATGAATAATGATAAGTCATACATATACACAGTACACCAATATTATTATGTGGAAACCCAATGTGGGATAAAAACCACAGAACATTGTTTCTTATATGTATTTAAGAATTACATTCATTGGAAGCACCAAATTTCTTTTTTTTCCAGCTGCAACTGGAAGGAGGCTCCAACACCCTATATTTTTAGGCTACAACCTGAGGGAAGGTCCAACTCCCTAATTATCTGGCTCCAACCATAAGGAGGCAAAAACCCCCTATGTTCTTCGGCTACAAACGAAAGGTGGCTACAACCATCTATCCTTGCCCCGTCCAACCTGTAACCAACCTGTGACAATAATCTATAGTCAACATGTACCAATAACTTGTAATCAACTTGTACCAATAACCTATACCAACATATACCAACAACTTGCACCAATAATCTCCTGAATAGATCAAATCTGATAACATAGATCACATACTCAATATCACAAGAATATCACTCAAACCATGTGCATATATGTCTCTCTAGTAATGTTCCATACATGTGCATGCAATCATAATCATGTGTAATAAACTCTCACATGGACTAGACATCAAACCCTCATTGTTATGTAGCCTCAAACTAAACCAACAACTTCAGCAACACATCACAACCAAAATCCCTCAACCATGTATCAATAAATACAAGATATGCCTCAACACTCAACCCAAAAAGATGTATCAATGATAAATACTAGACATACTAGCACTGCATTTATGTAGATCTGTCTCATATAGTATGTGCCATACATAAGAGTGTTTCTCACTCAACCAACCAAAAAACATATACCATATCCAAGTACAAGACCAACCATATAAAGAGTGCCTCAATAATTCACCATATCATAGGAAAATCGAAGCATTAAAACAAACATGTAACCATACCATAACTTTTGTAGCTGATCTGAACCTGTAGAATGTTGGCCTGAGAACTTGCTTTCAGACTCTAGGGACATGGCACCAACATATACACAAGTTTTCATCAGTTTTTTTTCACATGTACACTACCTGCTCTTCTACAACTCGTGTATTTATGCACTTTCCTCCATTGCATCACGCATACATACGCACCTTCCTCCACTGCAGCCTGCGTAGACCTCAGAAACTAGGGTTTTTCTCAAATTCTGCAACTCCACAACTTTCACCGTCAACCCTCTTTTGCTATCTCATACTTGTGTAACTTTAGATGTATCAATGAGTACCTGTAATAAACCTTTAACAAAATAATATATATTCAATGTGCTTAAATAGGTGCTAATAGGAGACCCTTGCTCTCTTATTTATACTCTCCAAGTAGCTTCTTCTAGGGGTTATCTTTTAACCGTTTTACCCAACTTCCTTCTTTTATGGATAACCCACTTATAACTACTTTTTCCACTTACAACTACTTTATCCACAAATATTAATCTCACCACTTCTAGTTGCAACTAATTTATTTTTAATTATTTTCTTTTTGCAACAACTTAACTCATGCTTAAATCCTAGTTACAACCACTTTGACTAGTGAACTTCCTCTAGAAGCTTCTAAAATAAATTGACCTCTTTGACCTTCTAGGGGCTTCTAGATAACTCATGAGGGTTATCCAACTTCACTAAGCCATATCTCCTCAACCGCGAGGAACTACGTGATGTATCACATATCACTGGAAATGGAACGACATGTACTATCCATATAGAATAGTCTCACTTTCAAATTCACTGATATCCATTACATTATTCCTCAACCAAAATTGGGTTCCTTAACCAAACTATTGGGGCTATTGGAATTTTTTACCAGACCTGCTTCAAGGTTTGACGTCAAATACAACCAACCCAATTAATCGAAAATATCCCTCTTTGGCATTGATGGAAACACTCTGATGCAACACTGAATTCATATCGCTCATGCTCCCTCTGTGACTATCACTCCACCTAGAATCATGCCTCTATGCTCTCTCTTCAATCATCTAACTCTCTCTACATGCGTTTGATGAATCTCTCCCCCTTTGACATCAATGGAAAAGGTAACTTCCCGTCGAGGCTGCTCCCCCTGACTGAACTGTCCCTTGGGATACTCCCCCTAATTGAACTCTCCCTAAGACTGCTCCCCCAAGTTGAACTTTCCTATTTATGGTGCTTCCACATGTAAATCTAAGACATATAAGAATAACATTCAAAATTCATTGTGGGGCAGAAACTATGCCAAGTTTAAGGAGAAGATACTCAAAACATTCCCTTGGAAGCAGTTTTGTAAAGATGTTTGTAATCTGTTCTTTAGTCCCAACATACTCAAATCAAATGTTCTTCTATGCAACTTGTTCCTGTAGAAAATGAAACTTGATTGGAATGTGATTCGTCTTGGAGTGCATCACTGGATTCTTTGAGATACTGATGGCGCTTTTGTTATCACAATATATTGGAATGGGCTCATCATACTCAACCTGTATATCTTTCATTAATTGTTTCATCCATAAGACCTGTGTAAAACATGTTGTTGCTGCAATATATTCTTCTTCGACTATAGACAATGATATTGATGATTTTTTCTTGCTTAGCCAAGATACCAAACACTCACCCAAGTAGAAAGTTGCTCCACTTGTACTTCTTCGGTCATCAATGCAACCTGCCCAATCTGCATCTATGTAGGAAATAAGTGATAGATCCTTTCCTTTTGGATACCATAATACAAACTCTTTTGTAACCTTGGGATATCTAAATATCCTCTTTACTTCTTGAACAAGTGATTCCTTTGGTGATTCTTGAAATCATGCCACTTGTCCAACTTTCTGCATTACATCTGGTCTAGAAACTATCACATAAAGTAATTTTCCAATCATTGACCTATATTGCCTCTGATCTGTAGCCTTTGAATCATCTTCTTTAATTAACTTGCAACTAGTTTGCATAGGAGTGTTGACTGGCTTGCAATCTTCCATTTCGAACCTCTTTAGTATTTCTCTGATGTACTTGGTCCGAGAGATAAAAATGCCTTGTTTTCTTTGACATATTTGAAGACCCAAGAAGAAAGATAATTCTCCAAGTAATGACATATTGAATTCATTCTGCATATCCTTTGCAAATTTCTAGCTCATCCTGTCATCATCACTTCCAAAAATAATATCATCAACATAAACTTCAATTAACAAAACACTATCTTGATTTACCTTGATGTAGAGGTTGATGTCTTCATTTCCTTTCCTGAATCCTTGTTGCTGTAAGTATATGTCTAGTCTAGAATATCATGCTCTAGGGGTTTGTTTAAGACCATACAAGGCCTTCTTCAACTTGCAAACATAATCGTTATTCTCAGACAACTGAAATCCTTCTGGTTGCTCGATTTAGACTTCTTCCTCTAGATCCTCATTTAGAAAGGTTGATTTCACGTCCATATGATACACTTTAATATTCTTGGAGAATGCATAAGCTAGGATCAATATGATTTCTTCCATTTTGGAAACTAGAGAAAAAGTCTCTTCAAAGTCTATACCTTCAACCTAAGTGTATTGTTTACATACCAATCTTGCTTTGATCCTCGTAACCTATCCATCTTCCTTCAATTGTTTTTTTGTAAACCCACTTTGTATCGATCACATTCTTGTTCCTTGGTCTTGGAACTAGTTCCCAAGTGTCATTCTTCTCTATTTTATCTAACTCTTCATCCATGGATTTGATCCAAAATTCATCCTTGCTAGCTTCTTCAAATAATCTTGGCTCAATTGTAGATAGTAGTGCTAGGTGCAGATGTTCTGGTGAATGAATTCTTCTTCTAGTTTCAAGTCTTGCATCTTTATTTTCAATAATCTGATCTGATGGATTATTCTTCTGTATTTGTCTACTAGCTGTATTTGGAGGTACTTGAAGATATTTTTGTTCTTGATCTTCTTCTGGCTGATCTTCTCCATATTTCTCTTCTGCTACTTCTTCTTCCTTTACTTCTTTTTCGTTAACCTGTTCCATTGAATCCTTGCCTTTTTATTTTATCCTGTGTCCACCTGTCTCATCAAAATTCACATTGATGCTTTCCAAAAAAAAATGAGCCTTATATTGAATCATTTGTATGCTTTCCTTGTGCTTGAGTACCCAACAAGTATAACCTTGTCAACATGAGAATCAAACTTTCCCATTTTCCCATCTTCTCTTTTAATGTAGCATTTTCCTCCAAACACTCTTAAGTGCTTCACATTCACTGGTCTTCCTTTCCATAACTAATATGGAGTTTTATCACTTTTATTTCTGAGAATTCCTCTATTTTGAATGTGAATTGTTGTATGCACTGCCTATTCCCAAAAGACGTCTGTCAACTTGGAATCCATTAACATAGTTCAATCCATTTCTTGTATTGTCCCGTTCTTTCTTTCAATGACTCCATTTTGTTGTGGTGTCCTGGAAACATAGAATTTACTCTTTATCACATGCTTACTACATTAGTCCATGAATTATTTTGAAGTAAACTCTCCTCCATTGTTCGATATTAAGCATTTGATTTTCAAATCTATTTCATTTTCAACCATTTCCTTGTACATTTTTAAGTTCTCAAATACCTTTGACTTCTTCCTGAGAAAACAAACTGCAGTCATTCTTGTATAATCATCAACTAATAGTGTAAAATACTACTCACCCTTCAAACCCTTTGTTCTAGTTGGTTTAACTACATCAGTACGCACAATTTCCAGTGGTCTTGTTGTGGAGTATTCCTTTGATTTGAAGTTGGTATTTTTTTTCTTTCCTTGTTGGCAATGCTTGCATAATGTGCTTCTTGGATTCACGATCTGAGGAATTTCTCTGAATGCTTCCTTTATCCTAACCTTGACAATATTATTGAAGTTTCTGTGACCCATTCATCTATGCCATAACCAAACTTCATATTCCTTTTCTAAACAACACTTTCCTTTTCCAATTTCACTTAGTACGTATATGTTTCTTGAAGTTCTCATAGTTTTTTCTACCACTCTGCCTGAATCTACTTTTCTTATCTCACATTTCTGTGAATCAAAAACAAGTTTGTGACCTTGGTCGCAAATTTGACTTACACTTAGAAGATTGTGTTTTATATCTTCCACCAGTAGAAAATTTTCTTCCTTGCTATCCTTACTTCCAATTTTGATTGTGCCTCTTCCAATGATTCAGGTTGAGTTGTCATTTCGAAAAGAGATTGGCCCATCTCTTTCCTTTTCAAAGTTATAAACCTATCATTTTCACCTCTCATGTGCTTTGAACAACCACTGTCAACATACCAACCATGTTTCTTGTGTTGATCTTGTAGAGCTAGTGTGCATTCTTCTTTGTTGTACTAATTTTGTTTTCTTACCCATATTATTTGTGTTTCCTTTCTATTACTATTATTGTTCTATTGTGTTTCTCTTGGAGGGACTGTCATTCTACAATATTTGGCTATGTGTCCAAATTTTTTGCACTTGTAGAATTCTACTTCGGTACTCAAGCATTCAAACCTGTTGTAGTTTATGATTTGCATTTCATTAGGACTTCTTGAATAAGAATTTATTGTATAGAATTCAATTTTTTTTTCTGTTGTCGGCTCTACAATTCATAGCCTTGTGCCCAAAATTATTACATGAATAACATAATCCAATAAATATTGTTTGATACCTGGGAGCTGGATATCTTCTGAAAGGTGTTGCTTTTCTGAATCCTTCTTCTTCTCAAGATATTTTTACTTTTGATTGTTGTTGAGTCTGAGATCTGAATATTCTTGGAGGTGGAATGTATCTGTGATCTTCCTTTTTAAGATTCTTGTCTTATTCTCTTTCATTAGATCCTTTGACTATCTATGCATAGCTTCTTTGTTTTGTTTCCTGATCTGTCATTTTGGAGCTTGAGCATGTTTCAGTCTAGTTGTATCCTAGTCCAAACTTATCATGATGTGGCCTTTGACTTCTAATAATCTCGTCCAAAACTTTAGAGCTACTCTACATGTTTTTATTCTGAAGGTCTTTTCTCAATGTCACAATCTTTGCTTCCAAATTTCCAATGATCTTGTCTTTTTCTTCTAACCGTTCTTTGAGTGTTTCTTAAATTCTCTTGTCTTCTTCTACTTGGATTTGTAATTTAGTGATCATCTACTCAAATTCTTCAAAGTTTGGATTTTGAGTTCCCTGTTTTATTTTGAGTTCTTCCTGTAGTGCCTTGTTTTTCTTCTTTTCCCTTTTTATAACTTCTATGGCACTCAACAATTATTCCCTGTAATCAAATTCTACCTATTCATATTCTTATCTGGTGCCTTCTTCATCGAAGTCTTCTACTTCCATGAATAGAACCCTTTCTGTATCACTATCGCCGACTTCTTCTTCGTCTGATGGGGAACTGTCTTCTTTGGTGCATACGATTTTCTTGAAAAAATTGTTTTTTGGTTCTTTTTCCTTTTTGTATTTGCTTGATCCTTGATTCATTTATTTTCTTTTTCTTATGGGAACAGTTGTTAGAAAAAATACCAATACCGTCACAATTAAAAAAAAATCAATGGAAGCTTATCTCTATATTTTCTGGTTCCCTTTTTCATCCTTCTAATGAAGTTGGCTACTTCTTCATCATCTTCTGAGATATCACTGCAGCTACTCTTTGAATTTTACTTTTGTTTGTCCTTTTGCTTTGTCTTCTTAGATGCTTTGAATGGTACTTCCTTTTTTCCTAGATTACCTTTCTCTGTTCTCATCTCATAAGCTATGAGTGTCTGAACTAGATTCATTCATTCATTCATAATAAACATTGTAACACATAAAAGATACATTCCACACAAAGACACAAGGTTTTACCATGGTTCACCCCTTCTGGGATACATCCACAAATATCTAGCGTTATCTACTTCTTTATTATTATTCATTAAGTCATTGCATTGCGCGCATTACATAATAAGTTTGGTGAGGCTGACTAGTGTCACACCAAGCTCCATAGCTTGCAAACTAACCCTCAATTACACTCCATAACTCTCCAAAAATGACTCAGAAAAAATCTAAACATTTGCTCATTCACTGAACAATGACTTTCTTCAAAATGACTCAAAATATACTCATGAATACTCTCACTATGATGATCGCCTTAGATCTTACAATACATATTTATACTACCAAAATGGGTAAAAACCCTTTACATCAAAAACCAAAACCCTAACCTTAAGTGGATTAGATTTTTCCACATTGTAACCTCTTGTGCGTGGCTGGTCCATGATCCAACTATTTCCGCATCGCGATGTCCTTCTTTTTGCCTTTGAATTTCTTCTTCTTCATGCTGATTTTCCTTATTTTTTAGTGCGCTAATTTTCCTACCTTCTAATGTTCTTCTTTTCCTTATCTTCTGGCGTGCACTCCTATTCTGGTCCCAATTCTAACTGTCTTCCAAAATTGTTGTGCATTTCCCCAAAATAGTTTGTTACAACATGCCCCCAACACTCATTTGTGGTTCATCCCGAGCCACTCGGGAAGTGTTTGCATCTTTTACTAACTTCTCCAACTCCTGGAATTTACCTGAAATCTCTTCAGCTCGAGATTTTACTTGTGCAATACTCTCTGCTACAAACTCCAAAGTCTATGCAGTGATGTGCTCCTTCATCAATTATTCAGTCTCCAAGATGATATGTTCAACCTGGCCTTTGGTTGTGTCAATCTTTTTGAGCATCTACTCTGCATCTTCTTACAGTGGCTCCAACTGAGCCTTCCTTGACTTCTTCTCTTCTTGTATACTCTTCAATTATTTCTACAAGTTTTTCAACTACTGCACACTCTTTAACCTGATTGATATGTTCATTTCTTTATACCTCTACTTGAGTTCTTTCACTGCAGTGTTTACACCTTCTTCCTTCTTTTCTAACTCCTATAGTTTTTCATCCTCCTATAGGCTCGTCCATAATTGTGCACTTCTGTCATATAACTCTGTGATTCCTTGAATGCTCTACGAAATTTTCTCCTTATGATATGCCACCTCCTGCAGCCTTTTTGATCTAACTTCTAGAGGAGTTCTTGGTTGTATGAGTGTCATCAACTCTGTGATGTGGGTTCTATAGTTCTACATTGTCTGCACTATTTTCTCAATATTCTATTTTGTTTGTAAGTTCTCTCCTTCTTCTGTGGTGTCAAGAATTGTCTTGAATACTTCTTCTACACACTGCTCTATCATGTCGGTGCACTGCTTCACTTCATATCTCTCAACATGCACCTGGTTTATTTTTATCTTCAGTGTGTCACTTACTTTCTTAGCCAATTGTAACTATGTCACATCTGCACAGGCCCTTGATTGCATCATACCATGCCTCTATTGCATGGTCATGAACTTTCTCAACGATGAAGTCTACATCATCTTCTATCAATGTAAGCTCAGGGATGCTCTTGTGTGCCCTCATCTTCTTTCTCTGGCCTGTTTCATGTAAGACTTTCCTCTTCATTGGTAGAGTGTCTATCTACGATGTATTTGTTGGTATGTCCATGTATGGGATGTCTCCTCCTCCTAGTTCCTCCTGCGTGATACAATTCTTATCCTTATGTACTCCTCCATTGGTTACTTCGGCACGGTCGATCTCCTACACTGGGGGCTTATTTTGTCTTTCTTTTCTACTTGTTGTGTACCCTCATGTTTCTTTCACGCACTCTGGAGTTTTCCTTGTATTTTCTACTGGACTATTTGATTTCTGCAACATGCCAACTTCTACTGGTTTCTTACCCTTTGGTCCCTTCTTGGAAACTACTATTAATTTCCATTCATACGACCAGTCTTTCATGTCCCATTGGAATTCCTCTCCAATCACACAATACCTCCTCTGTATCCAATTCTTCTTGGGATCCTTCTTGGCCTGGATCCACATGTTGTGTCTTGACACTTGAAAGTTGGATATGTTTTTGAGTTCTTCCACCACTTTTGGTGGTATCCTCCATGTATCAACCACCTTTTCTTGCATCTCATCAAAATACATAGAAAAGATACTAGAATTAGCCTTCAATTCTTTTGTGTCTGAGTTGTGCCACAATGTTACATATTTCATTGTGTGACACTTTCTTAGCCTTGGTTAAAATATGTTGTATTTGGGTTCTCCCCAATCCACCACTTCTATGAGTATGATCATCCATGAATAATGGAACTATGTTCCTAAGTATTGTGCATCTTTTCAATCATCTAAAAATAAATTCAACAATTATGGGGCCCAACTAAGTAAGATTTCATTCGCGCACTATGCAACTGCTGCTATGACTCCTACTGGTGCTTCTTCCTTGCGACACTTCCTCAAAAATTTACACACCATCAACTTAGTTTCCAACCTTGTCACAGGCTCTCTGATCCTGTTTATTATCAATCTTCTTGACCCCCTGTCAGTACTATACTTTTTCTTCATCTCTTCTGTCAGAGCCTTCTCCTTAGTTTTTTCATCTAGATATTGTTCTAGTTTCTCTCCATTTGTCAGCAGACCTTTAATTTCTACGATCACATCTACATCTATTGACACTGGTCTGTCCATCCATAAAATACGTCCATGCACCAAGGCTAGTAGTTGTTTGACGTGGTTATTGACATCTTTACCCCTTCCAAAATGTGGAATTTCTAATAAGTTCATTATCCATGTACTGTACAACCCTGCAATCCACTGCTTTAGTTCTAAGATTGCATCTCCTGTTGGTCTTGTACCTCTTCTCTCCATATATACTTGTGGTACAAAATCAGGTAACATGTCCCTATCTGCAATCTCATAGTCTGTGTACTTCAGTTTTTATACACATCCTAATATACCAAGCAGGATTGTGACTCCTTCAGGTATGCACAATAGTTCTATTGTGACTTATGTCTATTTGTGTGGTGATCTCTACACTGGATGTTTTCCCTTTTTCTTCTCTGTCGGTGTGGATTTCCCTATTTCTTGGTGTGCATCTGTAATATACCAGATATAAAAAGTATAAAACCATAATAAAAACAATATAACCATAACAATCACCACAATAGCACTGAAAAAATATAAGAATAACAACATAAATAGCACTTTGATTCTGAAAGAAATGTTCATGGGCCTCTTCAAGGGGGAATCCTCTAGTTGATCAGAGCTCTATTACAATAATATCCAAGCTAGGGTTTTCATACCCTCGACTCCTATTTATACTAAATATGTCTATCAAAAGAAGCATCTAGAGGAAGATCCTTCTAGAAGCAGAAGCTTCTATTAGGTCTTCTTACATTCGACTTATTCTATTTTATTGCAAGGTCTTATTAATATTGACCTTTATTACATCCGAATATATTTTTCTACCTATGTTCAGGTTAGGACCCTAACATGTCCTCCCCCTTGAAAACAACCTTGTCCTCAAGGCTTGGGATGTGGAAATTGTTGCAGAATGGTAGTTGGTTCCCAAGTGGAATCTGTTAGAGTTGTATCTTTCCACTGGACTAATACTTCCTTGATGGTTCTCTGACACAGGCAATGCTCACACTGGTCCAAAGCTACTTGTGGCTGTAGCCAAATGGATCCTTCTTCGGCTAACTTGGGAAGGTTGGTTTGAATTTGGCACTTAGTTCCAATCACCTTCTTTAAGCATGACACATGAAGAACAGGATGTAGCTTCGAATGAATGGGAAAATATATTTGATAGGCTACTTGTCCCACACACTTGAGAATGGTATAAGGACAATAAATTTTAGGTGCTAGCTTTTGAAAATGCTCGGCCTTAAGGGAAGTTTTCTTGTAATCTTGCAGTCGAAGAAACACCTGATCCCCTTCTGCAAATTGACGTTCAGAGTGACCTTGATCTGCTTGTTGCTTCATATGATTCTGTGCCATGAACAAATTCTCTTTGAGGATATGGAGAATATCCTCTCGAACTGTAAGTTCTTGGTCAACCGCTTGGACCTTCGAGACACCGGGTAAGTAGGAGAGAACTAAAGGTGTCTTCTGTCCATATACTGCTTCAAAACGAGTCATGCTTGTAGCTATATGGTATGAATTGTTGTACCACCATTCAACTATGGCTAACCATTCAACCCATTGATTTTTATTTTCCAAGGAAAAACACCTCAAATATGTTTCCAAACACTTGTTGACAACTTTCGTTTGACCATCAGTCTAGGGATGATAAGATGTGCTGAGATGCAATTGGGTGCCTTGTAGCTTGAACAATTATTGCCAAAAATTGCTTGTGAAAGTTGGGGTCGTGATCAGAAACAATAGAGTGTGGCACGCCATGAAGCTTAAAGACTTGATCCATGAAAATTTGAGCCATCGTGGATGTTGTAAATGGGTTTTGAAGAGCGCAGAAATGAGAATACTTGGAAAGGCGATCAACAACCACCATGATGACTGATTTATTTCTCGATTTGGGTAAGCTGGTAATAAAATCCATAGATATATCCTTCCAAATAGCAGGTGGAATCGAAAGTGGTTGTAGTGTGCCCAGAGATTTGAATGTTTCTCCCTTGTTGTGTTGACACATCTCACATTCAATGACAAAATTACGAATGTTCTATTTCATACCATCCTAGAAAAAAGAACGTTTAACCCTGTCATAGGTTTTGGTGAACTCGGAGTGCCTGCTGTGGGTGTAGAATGAAGCTCAGAAAGTACCATGGATTTAAGCTTTGATTGTTTACTTAAATACAAATGAACTTTGTATCAAAGCTCATCATGGAACAAAGAGTACCCTGGGGAAGTTGGAGCGTTGGACTGCAATTGTTGGATCAGATGCAAACTTTTGGGATCTTGTAGCCATTCCTGGTGAACGACTTGGAGCCAATATGGTATAATGAAGGAAAGAGAAAAAATGGATCCTTCATCTTCATATTTTCGGGAAAGTGCATCCGCAAACACATTGTCTTTTCCTTTCTTGTAAATGATCTCATAATCATATCCAAAGAACTTAGTCACCCATTTTTGTTGCTCAGGGGAGGAAATGCAATGTTCTAGAAAATACTTGAGGCTTTGATGGTTTGTATTAATTTGGAAACATTTCCCCAATAGATAAGGGCGCCACAGATCAATGGCATGTAGAATAGCCAACATTTCCTTTTCATAGATTGATTTGCCCAAATTTCTTTCAGATAGTTGCTTGCTAGTAAAAGCCAAAGGTCGACCCTCTTGCATAAGGACAACACCAGTTCCTTTCCTTGAGGCATCACATTCCAACACAAAGGTCTTTATGAAATCAAGAAGGGCCAGGACTCAAGTGGTGCACATGGCCATCTTCAAGGTTTGAAAATATTGAGCAACGGTTGGAGTCCAAGTGAAAGAGTTCTTTTTTAGGAGAGCAGTGAGAGGTGTTTCAATCTTTCCATAATTCTTAACAAACTTGCGATAATACCCTGTTAAGCCCAGAAATCCATGCAAGCTTTTGAGAGTCTTTGGGTGAGGCCAGTCTTGCATAGATTCAATATTTTTAGGGTCCACCCTGACGTCATCCTTTCCAACCAGATGACCCAAGTATTCTACTTCCGAGGCACCAAAAGCACATTTAGACTGTTTCAGGAAAATTTCGTGCTGAGAGAGTAGATGGAGAACTTGATCCACATGAGCAACATGGTCTATCCAGGTTTTTCTATAGATGAGGATATCATCAAAGAAAACTAAGACAAAATGATAGAGAAAAGGATGGAAGACATGATTCATGAGGCTTTGGAAGGTGGAGGTGGCATTACACAAGCCAAAGGGCATGACCAAAAACTCATAGTAGCCCTCATGAGTTCTAAAGGCAGTCTTGGGAATGTCTTCCTCTTTCATATGTATCTGGTGGTAGCCCGAACGAAGATAGAGTTTAGTAAAGAATTGGGCGCCACTCAATTCATCCAGGAGGTCATCAATGACAGGAATAGGGAATTTGTCTTTAATGGTAAGTTTGTTGAGGGCACAGAAGTCAGGACACGTTCTCCAAGAACCTTATTTCTTTAGGACCATGACCAAAGGAGAACAATAGGGGCTCGTACTAGGGAAAATAATGCCTACATTAAGGAGTTCCTGGACCATTTTCTCAATTTCATTTTTTTGGGAAAAAGGGTGATGATACAGACGGATATTGGGAGGAAGGCTTTTGGGTACAAGGGGAATGGAATGATCATGAACACCATAGGAAAGAGGGATTCCTTGGGGAGTGGAAAAGACCACTTGATGTTTAGAAAGGATGGTTTGGAGGTCTTGTGGCACCGAGGATGTCTTTGTTGCTTGTATGGAATGGAGTTGGGAAATAACACCAGAATGACCTATTTTGAGCAGCTTTTCCATGCAATGGGAAATAATGATCTCAGGTGAACCGATGGTCATGCCTTGGAATTTATATTGGTCTCACTCGTGGTCAAATTTCATGGTTAATTCCTTAAAATCCATGAGAATGGGACCCAAAGTCCTTAGCCAGTATGCACCCAACACAATGTCACAACCGCCCATGTCGATAGAAAACATATGAGATTTCAGGTTGTAGTCACCAATTTGGAGACACACATTTTCACAACGCCCTCCACATTTCATGGAACCACCATTGGCAATCATGATTTGGAAATTATTGACAGCATGGATGTAGCAATGAGTTTCTTGGGAAATGCGGTGATGAATAAAATTATGGGTGCTTCCACTATCAGCCAAAATGATGACCTTTTGATGCTTGATGTAACTAATTAGCTTGAGGGTTTGGGGAGCGGAGAAGCCAGTTAGAGCATTGAGGGAAATGACCAGTTCTACTTCGGGAGGTTATGGGGGAGGGGTTATGTCAGTGGTTTCAGGTGACTCAGACACAAGGGGAGTTTCAACATCCTCTTCCGAAATATCGTCAAAGATGGCCATAAAAATATTTTGTTCCTTACACTTGTGGCCCGAGAAATATTTATCATCACAATTATAACAAATGCCTTTGAGTTGGCGTTCATCCATTTCATCCCTAGTCAATTTTTGGATCTTTAGTGGAGCAAAGGGAGTAGTGGGATTTACTGGTTTAGGGCAAGGGATAAAGGAGGGTTTTCGGTTTTGATAAGATACAACTTGTTGTTCTTATTTATCTCTTTTAGTAGCCTCCACCCAACTCTAAAGCCGAGCCATGAGGACATAGGCCCAAATCTCATCCTTGAGGCCACTGATAAAACACTCTCGGAAAAAGGCATCAGACATGCCCTCTGTCTGAAAAGCTAGGCGCTCAAAGGTAGCTATAAAGTCTTCCACTATTTCTGATTGTTTCAAATTTTTCAAATGACCCAAATGGTTGGTTTCAGTGTCAAAGCATTCATAAAGCTATGCCACAAAGTGTGTCTAAGAAATATACCCTTGACGGGAAGTTTTTCTCCATTGCCACCATTGCCAACGTTCTTGATCTAGATGGAGAACACCATATCAGAGTTTGGCCAAGTCATCTGTAATGTCATATAAAGAGAAATAATGTTCCATTTGGGTTACCCAACCAGTGGGGTCTGAGCCATCAAATTTGGTCACATCCACCCATGGAAGGCGTAGGTCACGTTGAAAGTGATGGTGCTGAAAGTTATGTGAATGAGAGGAATGTTCACCTTCAGTATGTGGAGGTGAGTTAGAGGAAGGTTTATTTGTAGGGATATGAATCTTGGTGTAGAGTGATGAAAAGATAGATTCAATCTGGGTGGTCATGTCTTGTTCGATTTCCTCCATTGAGGACTGCATGGTTGTATTGATGGCAATAGCATTGGCACTGAGTTGTTTCACTTTTTGTTGGGTCTTGATGACACTATATTGCAAGGTATTGAAGCAAGCTTCCAATTCTTGGCTATAGGTATGGGCCATGAGGATGAGGGAACTGAAAAGGGGCAGGTGGGGTCAAAACTTTTGATGAAAAATGGTATTTATGAATGTGATAAGGGAGAAGAGATGAATCCAATGGAATAGGTCTCAAATAATGGTGAAAAAAATTCCAAACTTTTTTTTTTTTTCACCTGCAGAGTTATACTCTGATCTAAAAAATACTACAGTGATGAAATGCCCAAATGCTTAACCAGGAAGAAATGTGTAGTAATTTGGGCAACCCGAACATAGCTGCGCAACAATAGATCTTGTCTATTTTAATTTGTTTATGTTTTTTTCCCCAAGGGTTAGGTATTCAAGGGTTCTACAGACAAGGGTTTTCCCTGTGCTATAGCTCTCTGAAATACATGGAGGGTCCAACAGTGATACTCGGCCCAATATCTTATGGAACTAACTAACGAGGATAGACTGTACCCTTAGTTGTACTACCGGACTACCCAGGTACTAGAGAGTATCTTCCCGAGTGTTGTTCTCAATGGCACTATAACAGTCAGGCAAATGATCGGTTTATCTAAAGAGGGCTTCAGGTAATCTAGGTCGATCCATACACAGGTGTTGTCTAATGCGCTACCACTCGAAGGGGTACCAACATGGGTTACAAGGGTGGCCAACATATGTGCGCTTAAGTACAACTTGTATTTTATGCGTGTATGAATCCCTCAACCGTGGGTTTATGCACGTAATGACATAGCTCTATGGCTTAAAGACACTGAAATATGTCTCTACCCTGGAAAAAAAAATTAACCCACACTTTCTACAGAGGAAAGTGCTCTGATACCACTTGTAATATACCATATATAAAAAGTATGCATAACAGAAATAAAATGCTAGAAATGGCAGAATAACAACAATATAACCAAAACAATCACCACAATAGCACTGAAATGATATAAAAATAACAACAGAAATAACACTTTGATTCTGAAAACAATATTCACGGGCCTCTTCGAGGGGGCAACCTCTAGTTGAGCAGAGCTCTATTAGAATAATATCCAAGCTAGGGTTCTTATACCCTCGACTCCTATTTATACTAAATATGTCTATCAAAAGAAGCATCTAGAGGAAGATCCTTCTAGAAGCAAAAGCTTCTATTAGGTCTTCTTACATTCAACTTATTATATTTTATTGCAAGGCCTTATTAATATTGACCTTTATTACATCCGAATATATTGTTCTACCTATGTGTGGGTTAGGACCCTAACAATATCCTCTTCTTCCTCTACGTCATAATTATGTTGGCCTGTGACATCCTCGACTTGTACTTGTTCTTTGGACCGTAGACCTATCTCTGCGACAGGTTGTTGTGCTAGTTTGGCCTATGCCCTAGGCTTGTCTGATTTTGTTGTTTCATCATCTTCCCCATTCATCTATTGTGGTGCTCCCAAACCCAGTTGTTGTGTAGGATTTTGTGTTGCAGTAGGGTTTTGTTCTTTGACACTCAGATCAACATCCATCTACTCAGTCACTGGTTCCTGCTCTTCGACAACAGTTGACTAATTGATTCAATGACATGTAATGGGATTGCATTAACTCGCTCCAAATGGATAGGGTTTTCTACTTCTATTGTTTTCTTCTATGGATATCTTGTGGAACTGTAGGTTTTTCTTGCAACTTGACTGGGAGCTCCAACCTTCGATGATGCCATCCTACAAAATCCTAAAAATACTTCTCTGAATCATCGTTGAATACTCTGGGGATACATCCTCGTACTTAGGTTTTCTCTCCTTATCTCTAGTCTGCTCCAAGTCACAATGAGTCTTTATTTACAATTTTCCTTTTTTTATACCTTCTGTCATAAATGCTCTATCACGTCCCACTTTTTCATTCATCGGTTTTTATTTTTCCAACCATTCATTTTGTCAGTGCATTGTGTTTTCTGTCCTGACACATTTTTCTGTCGCACAGTTCTTCAGGTTCTAACATACCACTTACTAGCTTCTTTTGTGCACTGTATCTTCTAAATGTCTGTATACCACTTATCCATCTACTATTTCGTTTTATATTTTTCTCACTTTTCCAATATTTTTCTTCATTTTTGTTCATTTTTCTCCTTTTAAATCCTACTATATACACTATGTACAACTCTAATTCTCTACGCCGCAATGACTGAGGGTTAGTATGTCGACTGTCCCTATATAGTTTCAGTCTAATACCATTCACCAATCCTTGAACCTCCTTTCCTGCTAAATCCTGCAGCTTCATAGCACTTGCATCTGTGACAAACTTTATCTCAAAAGGTCCTAGCCAATGCATCCTGAATTTTCCTGGGTGCTGTAAATATTTGTTGTCATAGAGGAGAACCAGATCTCCTTCCTTGAAGTTCTTCTTCTTAATGTTCCTATCATTCCAAGATTTGTCCTTTTCTTTCTATACTTGATGGAAACCAACTATAATCCTATCTTGCTCTAATTCCATGAGTTGATCCAATCTTTCTTATACTGGGCCTCTTTATGTCATATTTGTAATAGTTGTAATGCACAGACTAGGTATCAAATACTCCAAAGGAACTACTAATTATTGTCCATAAACCAATATAAAAGACGTCTTCCCTATAAGTTTCTTGCATGTAGTTCTATAATTCCATAGTACTATTGCTATCTTCAAATCCCAATCATCCCTGTTTACATTACAAATCTTAGTTAAGGAATTCTCCAATATCTTGTTAAATTCTTCCATTGTTCCATTAGCTTGAGGATGGTATGGAGTGCTCTTTTGATGGTGTATCTCAAATTCTTTAGTAATTGTCTGGATGGTACTATTGATAAAATGAGTCCCCTGATCACTCAACAAAATTCTAGGGAATCCAAATCTTGTGACTACTTTCTCAAATAATAAGTACGTTTCAGTCTATGTGGTGCAATCCTTCACTATTGTTTCCCCAACCTGTGTGGTTAAATATTTTGTCGTTGTAATAATATACCTTGCTCCTAATCTTCGAGATGGTGGATTGATTGGTCTAGCTACAAAATCTACTACCAATTTGTCAAACACTTTCAGAGTTACTTTAGGTCTCAGTGGCATCTCATCTCTCTTGGATGGCTTTCCTACCCTCTAACAAACATCACAATTTTGACAATACTCCTTTGCATCTTTTGAAAATATTGGCCACCAAATTCCTGCGCACAATGTATTCTGTGTGGTATCCTTCCCTGCATAGTGTCCTCTAGCTATTCCTTCATGTGCTTCTGCCAAAATGATAGGTCGTTCATGCTCCATGACACATCTCCTCAAAATGTTTTCTGCAACTAATTTATATAAGTGTCTTGCGATAAATTGGTATTCTACAACTCTAACCACCAAATTTTTCTTTTGCGCAGTATTATATTCCTTTGGGATAAATCTTGTACTAAAAAATTCAATAATGCTGGATCAAAATATTCATCAACAATTTGTACTAAAAAGAGTTTTGCATCAGGGAAATTTTCCTCCAAAATGCTTGGTTCATCTCCATTAGTTATCCTAGACAGATGATGTGGTCATGCATTCAATCTTCTAGGTTTCACAACTACTTCAAAATCAAACTCCTGAAAAAACAACAACCATTTGCATATTCTCCCCCCCGACACTGGTTTGTTGACCAAACATCTAAGGGCAGAGTGATTTGTAAACATCTTAAAATGTTGTCCTAACAAATAATGTTTGAACTTCTGCAATGCATATACCATAGCCAAACCTTCTCTTTTTATTGTGTTGTAATTTTTTTTTGAATCTGAAAGCTTCCTTCTTGAAAATGCTATTGGGTGATCTATATCACCTTGTCCTGGTTGTGTTAATACTGCTCCAGGTGATATTGAAGAGGCCTCCACATGAACATGGAACTCTTTTGACCAATCTGGAAATACTAAAATTGGCACTGCCACCATTTTCTCCTTCAAGATATCCAAACTTTGTTGGAACTCATCATTCCACTGAAAATTAATATCCTTCTTTAACAATTTTCCATGGGCGCAATAATCTGTGCATAACCACTTATAAACTTTCTATAGTATCTTGTATGACCGAGTGTATATTTTAACTGGTGCACTAACTTAGATGGTGGTAAATTAACAATGACAACAATATTCACATGATCAACCAACAAACCCTGTTTACACACCACATGCCCTAACAAAATTCCAAATGGTGCACTAAATATACATTTCTTAATGTTCAATGAAATTTGACACTGTCTACACCTGTCTAGCATCAATCTTAACACTTCAACATGATCCTTCAATAAACTAAATACTGTCCAATCATTCAAATAAACTTCCAAAACTTTATGTATAAAATCCTTAAATGCAACTACTACTATTCTTGAAAAAATAGTAGGGGAATTATTCAATCCAAAAGGCATCATTGTGTACTGATATGACCCCCATTTTAAGGAAAATGTAGTCTTATGACGATCCTCTGGTGCTATCCTAATCTGGTGATACCATGGAAATCCATTAGTAAATGAATGTTCTTCTTGTCCTCCTACATTCTCCAATACTTCATCTGTAAATGGGGTAGGGAAGGGATCATGCAGACAAGCATCATTCAACTTTCTCAAGTCTACACAGATCTGTTGGGCCCCAACAACTCCCCCTAAATTTTTACAAAATTTAAAGGGGCCCTATTAGAATCTTGATAATTATGATGATCTACATAATCAACATTTTCAAATAGTTCCATACCTTGGCTTGCTTTGAGACAAACTTTAGACATTCACTATAGTATGAGACATTCATTACACGAGTATATGTCAAAATTTAGAAACGAGCATATAAATCTCAATTTAAACAAAAACATTATTTTTTATCAACTGTTTACTTTCGTTTAAATTATGATTATGTGTTATTTATTTTGCTCATTAGCAAGTTTGACTATTTTGAATAATGGATTCAATACTTCATCAAATAATATCTTGGTTGGTTTCTCATTTCCATAAAATCATTTGGAGATGTTAATTAATTAAATTCTTTTTTTCATTTTGCATCTCATTTCAAAATAAAAATAATAATAATAAAAATGAATTATCTATGATTTGTTTGATTTTGTAAAAAAACAAAATTAATATTTTTCTCTTCTCCATTAACTTGAAGCTTATAGAATTTTTAGATCATATTTGAAAGGAAAATATAAACAATGTTTGTTTAGAACTTATAGTTAGTTTAAATTCATTTTTCATTTTATTGTTCTAGATTTTGTTTTATTCACAATTTTTAGGTTATTAATTTAGGTTTCTTTTTGTTTCATAGGTTTCTATTATAAAATATTTGATACGGATCTGATCATGGCTTGATTTTATTATCCAAATACGTTCAAGATGATTGATCCAAAAATAATATTGGATTGCTACAAATAATTTTATGAGCAACAATAGATAAAATTTGGAAAGGCGTCAAGATCAGACAAACAATTTTGCAGGACTGATTGCAGCCAAACCGTGAGGAATTTGAAGAAACGGTTGAAAATCCAGAACTCGAATGGACCCATTTACCTACCACATAGAAATTTTCCCCAAAAAATGCACGATTTGAGAGATATTGATGTCTCTTTACGAGGCAAATTTCAGGTGGCAAAAATTAATAGTGATGCCCAGACTGTTCATTCATTGTATAAATATATGAGAAAGATCAGAGCCAAAGGATCCAAGAAATTGAGAGGAGGATTTTAATCCTTTCTCTTTTGTATATTATTTATTTTGTAAACTTTTCTTCTTTTCAAATGGAGTAACGGATGGTTGGAATCTTTCGGAGAATGGACGAGTATTTTCAAAGAACAATATGGAATTTCAGGTTTCTTAATGGTTTTTGTCCTGTGAGTAAAATGGTTTTATTTTCATTATAATATCTTCATATTCTTTGAATAATTGATTATTCATTGATTTAAATTAGATTTAGTCTATTTTATCAATACATGGTTAATTGTTATCATTTATGTATTAATTTTTTCAATCTTTAAGATTTTATTATCTTAAAAAATTCTTCCAGGACTACAATATGTGCACGTGATTTTGAGAAAGAATATGGGAAAGCAATTCATATTTGGCTTTAGACCTATGTGATGCTTATTCCATTTCGTTCTTTCATTACTGTTGTATTATGAGAATGTTATTATGGTTGATTTTAGCTTTAGCTTGTCATCATATGGTGTTTTCATACTGTTAAATGTTATATGTTGTCCATAATTTCTTATTCCATTTTTTATGTGTGTTCATTCGATCATTTGATTATTGTGGAATTTATTTCTAATGTTAAATGATGGATAATATCAATACTCAGAATTGAGTTTTCTTTCATTCTTAAATATTGATTATCTTAAGATCACATGATTTTTAATTAGTTGTCTTCCTGTTGTTATTAATTTACTCCAATATCAAATACTTCTTTGAATGTATTCTGGAAGTGCTAGTACTGTTTTCTTATAGGTTTCCCTTAACAACAATACAGGTAGGAGCTCATACAACACATAAAGATAATACCATTTTCCTTGATCATCTACAGGTTATTCTGTGTGTTATTTAGTTAAGTTGTTTATGAATGAAACGATGATTACATTAACTAGCTTTCACTGTTTTTGTGTCACTGTTTCAATCGTATTCATTTAGTATTTATTTGTTTAATATCTTTAAAGAAAAAATCCAAAAAGAAGTGTTGTTCATATTTGATTCAGAAACTTTATCAAACAATCATTTTCGCAAGATTTCATGCAAACCTTGTAAACTGTATATAAATTGTTCATAATCATTTGTATATTCATATTCTTAGATAAATATTTGTAATTATTGTGTTGATTGTTAGAATCTTTACTTTAGTTAGTTTATTTTATTTTTCTATCTTTAGGACCCTAGTTGGCTAACAGAGACATTAAACCTGTCATAATAGGTTACACCAAACGATTTGGGTTATTTAGACAACCCCAGACCAGATCTATTCTTCCAGTTGACGGCAAGTCAAATTTTCCTATCAACAAGATCCTGATTCCCCCTTGCTTCTTCTCTTGAACTACCATAGGGATAATCCACTCAAATACTTCAATAGGTTCTATTACACCAGCCTCTAACATTTTATCAATCTCTGCCTTAACTTTTTGTCTATATACTGGATTCATCCTATAAGGTATATGTCTTATTGGTCTGGCATCTAGTCTTAAAGGGATCTTCATTTCTCCAATTTATCTTGATACCCCTTTCATCTCTGAATTTTTTTTCTAGAAATAAATCACTACATTCGCACAGTAACTCTGTTATTCTTTCCACTATCTGGTTATCCCAATAGTCACCAATACTTGCAATCTTTATATTTTATTCTATTCCAATGTTTACATTCTTTACCTTTAGTGGTGCAACAAATTCTTTTGACTGTAACTGTGGACCTTCTACTTCTCTTTCCCCTTCAAATTTTGTTATCTGAATATCATGTGGGTTTTCTTCTATTGGATCATCTTCTACAACGTGGTATCAATGTAGCAACTTTCTGACTGTTTATTGATTTTGATTCTGATAGGTTGTTACAATTTAAACTTCAGGTTCTTCAAAGATCCTCTCTTTTACCAACTTCAGTGTTGAATCTATCTTTGGACTCTCATGTTCAAATGCCAATGTAATGATAAATTTATGTTACATCTCCTCCCAATTTTCAATTTCTTAGCGTAGTTCCAGTTATGTATAGCAATGTTGTTGGGAAAAATACCCTACGGACTAGCAAACTAGGGTCAGACTTGCATGCAGATTTTTGACCATAAAGAAATTACTTTTTAACCTACCACCCAAAACTTAAACCCTTCTTTCACAATACATGCAGGGAAAGGAACTACTAAGCTTGTTACTGGCGTTCGGTGTAGATCCTCCATTACACTTTGACCACTTGCTTGCGCTGCTCCTTCCAAAGACGACCTGCAATCAAAACAAACAACTATGCATGCATGCTACTTCTCTACTTGAGGGTTAGAAATTAAGCATAAATTAACCAAACCATAGATAACTCATGCATTGGGATGGGAAAAGTATTCTTTTATTATTTGAAAAATGAATCAACTTACAATCAAAGTCGAGACCGGCTACCGTTCCTTGATCCTGATCCTGGGCTCCTCTTCGTTTGTCCTCCAACTTCTTTGCGTTAAATCTCCTTTGGCATGAGGAAAGGCTAAAGGGTTGGGACAATGGATTACACAAATGGGTAGAGTTTCTTCGCTATATTTTTTCCTCCTCCAAGTGGTACCCCTACCCTTTCTTTTATAGGCTAGAAGGAGCTAGGGTTTTGGACGCACCCTCAGCCATGCATGGCTGGGAGTTTCAGTTAACTGACCCATAGCTTTTTGTTCCATCGGAAACTTTCCTTTTTTTGTGCTTTGTTAGGTACACGCGGGCTGTAGTGGGCATGCCAGCGTGCACCCGCGTGCAGTAATGGGTTAGGGCACGTGGGCCTTGACACAAGAGGATTTCCAATGAGTTGTTCTGTAGATGTTTTGGCAATGAAGGGATATGAGTTGGCCTGATGCCAGGTAAGCATGTGTGGTGCAATTTAGGGTTATAACAGATGCCCCCTAATGTGTGAGGTCAGAAGAGCATCTAATGGCCGAAATACATTACCAATCTTTTACCAATCTTTACTGATGTGCTGAATGAGTGAGCCCAAGGATCAGGAACCAGGAGGTGCCATCTGCAAAATAACAAATGTCTCACCGAGGCGGGCATACCCATGCTCGGGATAAAATAGAACCATGGCTACCAATCAAATACATTGTAGATCCATGTCAAATAACTATAAAGAGTAGCCGCGAATAATACACAGTAGAGCTACATCTCGAAATTAGAAAGATATACATATAGAGTACCCATCTTCCAGAAGCTGATTTGGCCTGATGGATGTACTTCAGAGCTCGAGAAACAACTTCAAAATCTTATAAAACTTGGGTAGGAGTGTAATATGAATGTACAACTTCCCTACCCAGAGGTCTTCAATGGCTCGTCGGTTGTGGACTTGATAATCTTGATGATCGGACTGAAGGCTTCAGTGATTTCGAACAAGGACTTGATTGGACGTTCAGGATGGCCGGGTATGCGGACAAGAGACATATTGTAGAGGGGCCGACTCAAGCTTAGTGACAAACTTCCCTTGGACAACAACATGACAAGTGATAAGACTCAAGCAACATATATGTTAATCATAAGTCTACGAAGTAGGAGACAACACAAACTCTCCATATGTTTGGAAGAGTAACCAAACGGTGGAGGACACAACTCTATATAGCGAGAAAAGATTCCTAAGGTTGTACTACATCCCATAGTCTGATGATCAAATGGACATATGTGCTTTATCCAAGGGCAACTCATTATGCTGCCAACAAAGAAAATACTTTTCCCATCCTCTTTTTGGGGTATATTTGATTTTTTTGTTCTTTTTGATAATTTTTGAAAAAGAATAACAGGATATTACGTTACAATGGAGGAACAAGTACTGCAAACATACAATCTTGAGGCACAAGGACAAGACTGATGTTCTGGTAAAATGATACTCGAGAAAAATCCTCTGGCGGCCAAAGGTGTTAAGACGCATAAGCTAACCGTCACAGGGCTGATGGATAAGGTATGCAAATGCGGTTGATAGAACACACAATGGTAACGTCCTTCGATGTAAGTTTAACGAGCCCAGAGAAGGTAAGCTCCGTGGTTTTTCATATTTAGAGAGTCCGAAAAAGCATAAAAGGAGACTCCGCTGGGGTACCTTTTTCGACAATAGTCTAGTCGGTTCGAAAAAGGGATAAACTAGCACCGATTAGACGTCAATTCAAAACCATTTTAATGAGTGTGACAAGGACAGGATCACTTGGCGATTTTTTCACTTTTAAAGAGTCTGAAAAAAGCTTAACTATGGACTCCGTCAGGAATATTCTTCTGGACCAATTTAACGAGTGTGAAAGAATAAGGTCACTCGATGATCTTTTCAATTTTAGGGAGTCTGAAAAGAGCTTAACTATGGACTTTGTGGGGGTTTCTTTTTCGTAAATTTAGTCCCTCAGGCCTGAAAAAGGAATAAAATTATACCTGAGAATACTCTTCTAAAGAATGGGAATTCGATAGAGTATACCTTTGTTCGTACAGTTGACCGTCTGGACCGAAAAAGGGGTAAACTACCGCCAGACAGATGTGACTTCAAATTTTAGTTTAACGAGCATGAAAGGTCACAAGATCGCTCAACAATCTTTTCATTTTTAGAGGATCTGAAAAGGGCTTAAAAGGAGACCCGTTATTTTTTGGGAGTCCCGAGGGTAAGACAAAGAGTGAAAAAGACTCATGCAAATGAGGCTCAAACTCATATTCAGGAAAGACTATATGGACTCCCGAGCCTACATTGTTTTTCGAAATGGCATGGACACCATAATGCAACTAGGACCTACTTAGGGCATCCATGGTCTGGTAAGCTCTACCACCAAGTTGTGACACTTCTAGAGCATATATGATGGTTTTGTGTCACAACCGGATGGGATTGATCCTATAGCATAAGAAAAAGGCAACAAGATGCAAAAGTTGGTGTGGTATCCTAACCTATATGCTCAAGTTGATTTTAAATATATATTTTTTTATGGACCGTGAATAGTTTTTCGAAACTAAAAAAAAAAATTGTCCCAATACCTGATAAAATCCCTCCCATATAACTCCTAGATCACTCTAAATGGTTTTTGGTATAAAGAAACTGATAAGGGGGTAAAAAAAAAAGTGACAAAAAGATGCCAAAAAGTCTATAAATAGAAGCTGGCAGCTCATTATCACCATTGCTGATTTGGAAATTGACTTTGGAGTCAAAAGACCCCCTTTGCCAAAGATAGTGATTCCGGGAGCTACAGTGGACGAAACGAACTTATGCTTGGACCAAGTAAGTACAAACTCCCTTATCTAGCTATTCAATACTTCAATTTAGTCATTTAAGTTATTTTTTGGGTGGGCGTTGACCTTAAAAAGGTCGGCCCTAGGTACACGCGTGCAGAGTAAAGCCTGCACGCGTGTACACATGACTGTCACCTATACATCCCGCGTGTACCCCCCCTTATTGATGGAAAAGAAAACTAAAAGAAGTATTGACCCTCCTTTACCTTGTTGTGTTGGCAGGATGTATGTCCAGTGGAGGGAGAGGGAGCATGAGGCAATCAGTGAGTTGGTTGTTGTAGATCCAAATGTTGTGGCCATGTTAATGCAATGCGGTTTGCTCAAATTCTTTTTATGTCCATTTATGCACGCACAACCAAGGCTACTGAATGCCTTGATTGATTACTGGCATCCTGATGCAGAGGCCTTTATGCTAGAGGGGCAATCATTGGTGCCCACCACCGAGGACATTTACTTTCTGACTGGCCTCTCCAGGAGAGGAAAACCAGTCAACTTCTAGACTTTTCCTGCAGGGCCGAGCAAGATCTCGGAGTTGATAGCTGAGTACTGTGAGGCTGGGACCGAACGTACAGGTTCCCAGGTACCCATTAGCAAGATTACCAACCTAGCACTACAGACTATCTTGTTACTTATTGGGCGGATTACCGGCTCAGTAGCTGTGCATCAGGCTTCGCGCACACAGATGAACTTTGCTATCCAGTGCATGAATGCACAAATTTTTGATTGGAGTACCACACTGCTCGAGTGTATGAAGAGGCAATTGACAGATTGCCGACAGTGGACACAAAGGAACTTCGGGTTTAGGACTATCTTGTGTTCATTCTTTTTTGAGAGAGTTCCGTGTTTCAGTCCTCGGGTTGTAGTACGAGGACATATGGCCTCTTTCCCTGCAGTGTGTAGATGGGCAGTGTTACTATCGTGACAGGGTGGTGGAAGGACCGTTGAGGCCTTCGACAATGACTTTTTTTCTTGGCTGTCACGACAGATCCTGGCTATCGAGGACTACCCGTATGCAGGGATAGACTTCTCTAGAGATCTAGAGATACCCGTGCCTCCTGGTGAGGAGCGAGGGGAGATGGATAAGTCTCCTCCTTTGTAGTTTTTTTGTTTTCATATGTAATTTTTATGTCTTTTTGTTATATATATCATTTTTTGTATGCTAGAGTATTTGATGGGTAAACGTTTATTGCATGCATATGTGGGACCCGTACGACCTGCTGACTATGCACGGAATAGGCGTTTCCCATGGCCAAAAGCCATGACTGCCTCCACTGGGGGAGCAGCAGTAGCAGGGAACCTCCCAGCAGGAGAGGCCGAGAGGGTCCTTAGGTGAATTGAGCAGAACTTTATTGCACTCACTCGCACAGTCCCGATGGTAGAGATAGAGGACCTGCCGCCATCCATGCAGCCTCATGTTGTGGGGGCACCTCGGACATGGGTCTGTTTGTTTAGGCGTTTAGTCCATGCTGTAGATGATTATAATAGGGCCCATAGGCCCTGAACAAACTTTAGACTTTTTATGTGCCACGAGCACCTTGTTGTATATATTTTTTGAGGGCATAAGCTCGGTGACTCGTTACTATTCCCATTTTTGAGGCGCTTGCGTCCATCTATGTACTCTAGTGATTTTATGATGTTTATATATGGTTTTTATATTTTTTGTGTCTTATGGATTATGTGTGCAAAAATGTATTTACATGTTTATGTCCATGATCTTTTATATGTGGGCAAGATGCCAATCTAAAATTTGATTGGCTAGAGTATCTGTGATTTGGTTTAATCTCCTAGGAACATGAAAATATGTAATATAATCAAAGTTGCGTTCTAAGAGACATACCCTAAGGAATCGTTAGTGTAAAGTTGGATCATGAACCTAGTATATTCTGTTTAGTTGCGACACAACTAGTTGAGCGTCGAGATAGACTCGGAGATGAGAGATACCCAATGACAAGGTGTCACGAAGCAACTCGATAACTGCACTATACTCGACGATATTATTTGTGGTGTCACCTAAGCATATACCTCCGGAAGATAACAACTGACCCTGTGGTGTAAAGATTACCCAAGCTGCGGAGGCAAGCCTTCGCGTGTGTCGACTAGCACCGTCCACATACCCAACGAACACCTCAGACTCACTTGACATCTGCCATATTGATGAAAGATAACATCAATGACACGTCCATAACACTTTAAAAGAAACTTAAAAAGTAATAGTACAAAGACTATACATATGGTACAAAAAGTTACCCACAGTGACCTATCTATGAGTAATACTTATTAAGGTAGAGCCCATTTCTAAGCTCCACCAACGCATTCCCTTCAAAATCAACCAAATGATAAGCACCCTTTTTTAATACCTCTTTGATAATGAAGGGTTCGAACCACATGGGTTTAAACTTTCCTTCCCCCAGGGGGTCCTTGTCTTGGTCATAGACCAGGACAAGGTCGCCTTCAAAGAAAATCCGAGGATGAACAGACCTATCATATTGACACTTGACCTTATGTTTGTGAGCCTCATTGGCCAGGGCTGCATCACGACACTGCTCATCAAGTTGCTCAAGGTATACTAACCGTTCTTCAAGTGGAGAAGTGTCTGGAAATAACTGTACTGCCAATTTCAGAGATGGGATTTGACATTCTATGGGCAAGATTGCCTCCAGCCCGTAAACGAGTTGAAAAGGTGAGAAACCGGTTGCAGTCTTAACAGATGTTCGGTAAGCCCATAATGCCAAGTATAACATCAAATGCCAGTTTGACTTGGATGAGTTGATAGTTCGTTGTAGAATCATCTTAAGAGTTTTGTTTACAGCTTCCACCTGCCCATTGGCTTGGGGGTAGTAAGGTGATGAATGTTCCTTCCGTAACCCAAGATTTGATGTTAAGTCGGTCATCATTTGGTTTTGAAAGTGACTGCCATGGTCAGTGAAAATCTCTCTCGGGACTCCAAACCTTTCTATGATTTGGTTGAATAAGAAAAGAGTTGCAGTTTCTCCATCATCTTTAAATGTTGGCATAGCCTCGACCCACTTAGTGAAGTAGTCGACAACTATGATGATATAACGGTGCCCCCTTGCTGACAGGGGGTTGCATGTAGTGTAATCAATCCCCCACTTAGTGAAGGGACCAACTGTGATGACAGGAAACATAGGAGTGGGATGTGCCCTCATATTCCGAGAAAAGATTTGGCACGGATGGCACTTCTTGACCAATTCGATACAATATTTGATAAGTGTGGGCCAGAAGTAACCTGCTCGTAAAATCTTTTGAGCTGTTTCCAACCCAGATAAATGACCAACAAAAGCTCTAGTATGGAAATCGTTGAGCACTATGATGGCCTCCTCATGAGTGAGACATCGACGCAAGATGCAGTCTACACCTCTCCAATACAACATATCATCGAGTATGAGATAATTCTTAGCCTGATGGTGTATCCGCCGACGCTCATCATGAGAAGCAGAGGTGGGGCACTTCAAAGTCTGGAGATAGATAAGTATATCTCCGTACGAGGGGTCTGAAGATTCAATCAAAAACATATCCCCCCAGATAGGCGATTCCTCAGGCACAATGTCACTTGACTCAACCGGAAGTTCCGAAATAAGTTCTACGAAGACCAATGACTTCTTGGACTTGGATTAAACGAAGTCTAAGTCAAATTCTTGGAGGATGACCATCCATATACTAATTTTTCCGCCTATAACTCATTGTGTCAACATGTACTGGAATGGATTCACGACAACAATGACGATGGTCTTGCAAAACATAACATAGTGACGGAACCGTTGAACAACATGAACTGCTGCCAACGTAAGTTTTTCGATATGAAAATAATTAAGTTCCGGTCCTATGAGGCCTCGACTCAGGTAATAGATCACATATTCTGAAAACGAATCGTCTTCCTGAACTAAAACCATGCCTATGGTTGACTCTGCGGCAGCCAGATATAATAAGAAATCTTTTTTATAATTAGGTGGCCGTAACAGAGGTGCAGTTGTGAGGGCATGTTTTAATGCGTCTAAAGAGCATTGAGCGGCTTCGTCCCAAAAAAAAGGAACGTCTTTCTTTAGTAAACGCATAAATCCCTTGGTGATTTCGGCATAGTTGGCGATGAAGCGTCGTAAGAAGTTCGCCTTGCCTTGTAGACTCTGAAGTTGTAAGATTGTGCGTGGGGGGGGAAACTGGATTATTGCCTCCACCTTAAGAGGATCGACCATGATCCCTGTTGTTGACACGATGAAACCTAACAAACGTCCTGACATTACGCAGAAGCTGCACTTGTTTGGATTCAATAGAATCCTAAAGTAGCGACAGCGTTCGAAGATTAGTCAAAGGTGCGTGGGATGATTCGTTCGCTTGCAAGAGCTTGATGCTAAATCATCTATATAGGCCTCAACTATATGCTTGAGGTCATGAAATGCAAAAGACATGGCCCGCTGTAAAGTGGCTCCAACATTTTTAAGGCCAAAAGGCATCTTACGATAGGCGAATGTACCCCATGGACAAATGAATGTCATTTTGTGTTGGTCTTCAGGTTTGATTTGGATTTGATTATATCCCAAAAAACCATCCATCAATGAAAAGGCTTCACAACTGACACATTCATCAATGATCTGGTCAATGAATGGTGTTGGAAAATTATCTTTGGGACATGCCTTGTTCAAATCACAGAAATCGGTACATACACGAATCGTGCCTTGTTTTTTATTGACCGGCATAGGGTTTGACACCCATTGAGTCAAATGAATAGGATAAATGAAACCTGCCTTGAGCAATTTCTCAACCTCAATCTTGATGGCTGCTGCTTTCTTAGGATTAACTGGACGAAGTTTATGTCGAACAGGCTTGGCATCAAGATACGTTGTGATTTCATGTTCAACTATTTTCAGATCGATACCTGACATTTCCTCATAAGACCAGGCAAAAACGTCACGAAATTCTTTGAAAAGATCCATGTAAATTTGAATCTCTTCGGGGGAGTAATCCGCTCCGACGAAGACATTCTCCATGATGCCAGGGTTTTGGGAGATGTTGATGGGTATGGTTTCAGCGATAGTCGCCATATTGCCCTCAGCATAAATTTCCTGTGTAGCTAAGAGGTTAATAGGACATGGCTGATCTCCCGTCATGGTAACGGTGAATTCTCTGGCTTCGATTCAGCTTAACTCGGGGAGAATGTATGATCTGTGATGAAGATCCTCCCAAGGTTTGTCCGGACTAGTCATTGCTTCGATTACTTCTTTGTCAGAAGGCAAGACTAATTCTAACGAATCGACGTTATCCAGAGAACCCTGAGCCCAAATAGGCTCTAGAAGTGGATCTAACTCTTGTGCGGGAGTCAGATCGGGGTTAACGGAAGCTTGCTGGACTAAATAGTACGCGACTTCAGTGGCCAACAAGGGCATGGACATGCCAGAGTTCCCTGTCTCATCCATCGTGGCTGATGGGGAAGGAAGAATCCAAGGATCCTTAAAGTAAATCATGCAGAACGAGGAAACTTGAAAAATATCAACCTTATGGTGATTAGATATAAATTTGATGTCATCGTGAGGAGGTGGGTAATCGAAGGTACCCATCAAAGATGGGCACAAACCAACTCCTACGTTAATGACACCTGGTTGAGGATTATCAATCATGGGGACCGTGGATGCCCCCAAAGCTGGGTCAGGTCTAGAGAAGGACAATTGATCGATGGTCACTATCCGACCCTTGTGTGGAAACAACAAGACTTGGAAAACTGTAGCAACCACAGCTTGAATAGCATAAGTCCAACTCTATCCTAACAAGAGATTATAGTCGAGGGGAGCATCGACTACCTCTACTTCGACACACACGGTCTTCCCTCCTAACTGCAAAGGGAAAGAAGGGACGATGTCATGTGGTCGGAAAGAACAACCGTCAAAAGCAGTGAGGAGAGTAGGTGATGGAGACAAAGCGGGCTGGCCAATGGATTTCCAACATGCTAATGACATAACGCATGTCGAGGCACCCTCGTTGACCACCGTGCGGAAGATATTCTGTGTAAAAGTTTTCATGGGATGAGCCACTACTATCTGAAACGCTACGTGGTAAGGAAGACGAGGTTTCAAGTCAGTTGTATCTAACATGATGGTACCCAGATTACAAGTCTCAGTAGAGCCCAAAGCAGTTAACTTTCCTCTGAGCAGGGCAACTTTGGAGGACCTCCAAAGTAGACATCACACAAGGGGTTTGTGATAAATCCTCCACCATAGAGTAATTCTGGGCGGTCTTTGCGTTTGGGTTGTGAGAATATTTCTTAAATGCACCCTTTGGAGTGCGTGTCATTGTTTCTCCCAACGTCTTCTCGATCTGTAGAGGAAGAGAAGGGAGCTCAGCTTCTTTACCCTTCTCAGAAGTGCTTGGTTTACTATAGTCGTGCACTCTAGTCATTATGAAAGCATCACCCCTAACCATATATACGTTCGCAGATGAGGGATTGTTTGGAGGAGGGCAGTTTTCTTGGCTTCCCCCTTTGGCACTTATAGAGGCTTGAGTTAAATTTTGCCCATGTTGAAAGGGATTAGTCAACACTGCCTGCTGTTGCTATGTGACAAACTTTTGGGCCTCTGCAAGTCGAGGACAAAGATGGGTCAGGTGGTATTCCACACACAAGTTGCACGGATACCTCGCCTTCCGTTTTTCCGTGGTGTCCCCGCTAGCATTATCAGTGGGTTTTTTATCCCCCTTACCCTTCTTTCATTATTTTTTCTTCCCTTCAGGCTGCTGGGTGGCCTTTGGGTTAGTCGACTGCACGGAGTGTACTTCCGACGTTTGGGTAGGAGGAGTAGCCAAAATAGTAGTCTGGCTGGCCGCTGAGTGTTGTATAGATAACTGTTGCAATTGTTTTATCAATTGCTCAACGGGATTGGTTTGTGCTGAACCAACAATACCATCGGCATGTGGTCTAGCTCTCTGTCTAGTTTTATCTAGTATCGATCGTGGTGCATCCGACAGGATGTTGTATAATAAACTAGACTGAGAATAGATGAGCTCAAACTGTTGAGCCCTCATGATGGCATCTTCTTCGGAGAAAACCCCAGAAGTTGTGACGTGTTTGGATAATTGTGGGACCAGAGACTTAAGGAACCACTCAAGAAGGAATGCTGGTGGGACTGGTACTTTAATTAGACTCTTCCGGCATCTCCACTCTTGGATATGATCAGAGATATGGTCCACTGTTGTCTGTTTGAAATTGGCGAGTAGCTCTGTGCCAGCGTCGTATCTCACAGGTAACTGGAAATGGTTAAGGAAGGCCATTTCTAGTTCGCCAAAAGAAGAGTATCTTGAGCGATCGAGCTCGATGTACCATTTTGTGACACTCCTGATAAGAGTGTTTTGAAACAATCGCAACTGTACGGAGTCATATTTCAATGAGTTAGATGAACACCAAAGATGGAAGGTAGTCACATGATCACCTGGATCTTTGTTAGGCTTGCCCTCAAACTTTGGAATGTCCGAAGGAAACTTCGTTGGCATAGGAGGCCAACGTGGATCGTGACAAATAGGATAATTTAACAACCTTGTCAAATCTCGAAAGTGTAACATCGCCAGGAATGGTAGTTTGGGTTGCTGCTGATAACTTGGGAAAAAGGGTCCTGGAGTTTGACTGGCACTAGGTTGCCAGGAAACGTTTGGCTCCTGGCCCGGATTTTGGTAGAAACCATGGCATTGACCAACATAAGGATTTTTCATCTGTGGAGACATCATTGGATGATTTCCCATAAAGGATATAGGATGTTGGGCATGCATCATGTTTGAAGGACTTTGGGAAGGATTACTCCATGCTGGTCCTGATGGGAGAGGCATAGTAGCCTGTCCAGGGTTCCATTGACTGTGGAAAGAATTACCCCAGAACGAAATTCCAGAGGAGGGAATGGATCCTTGTCCCGAGTTCCAAGGTCCTGCTATATGTTCCCCCGGCATAGGAATAGTACCCTGTGCCAGAGTAGACTGTCCAAAAATGGGAGTGCCCCTAGATGGGAAAGCGGTGGATGTGAAAGTGTTGTTACCAAACGTACCGTTCCAAACAAACGGTGACGAACCTACCAGCATACTGTGCGCAGGTGTTCCTTCACTCCCGGCTCCAAATAAACTAGTGTGTGTAGGATGCTCGATGGACTGCTGATGCAGACCACCAAGCGAAGGGGACGAAGGAGGAATATGACCTCCGACGTAAGGAAAAGCGTTAAAAGGGAGATGAGTGCCCCTAAGTTGACCTTGCAGAGGAGCGTTGGAGCTCCCTGCCCCCAGACCCAAAGTCTGTAGAGTGGAGTAAGTGAGTGCAGGACTTGTACCCGAACTAGGCATACCGTATGAGAACGGAGGGTCTGTCACACTAGGTGTGAAGGGGGTTGTGGCCGCTGCCATAGACGGGGTCGGTCCACTGTGCGACGTAGTTGCGGCCGAGACCATGGTGTCTCGGACCGACGAAGGTATGTTAGGAGATGATTCTCCTGTGGTAGCAACTGTGGTGGGAATGGAAGAATTCCTAGAAGAAGTAACAACGTTTGTTTCCATAGCTGTGTGAGGCACTGACAGGCATTCGTAAAATTGGATTGGTACAATAGCCTGTGGCCAAGTATCAGTGGTTGGGGTTTCAACCAAGCCAATATTGGCGGTTGATTCCTCCAGGAGTTGTTCGGGCACAATGGTTTGTAACCCAGTCGCTTCGAAAGACCCTTGTTGGTCTAGCTTCCTCCTTAATGGTGGCGAGGGTGGCTCCAGTATAACCAGCGGCAGGCCCAGAAGCCTTTGTGACCAGCGGAGCTCGAGATCCTCCACTGTATGAGAATATCCAAGACACGCTAAGGTATTCTACATGTTCAAATAGTAACACACACTAAAAAAGAAGCCCCTAAGAGATAAGACAAGCAATCACTAAACTATTTGGAAGAACAGTTACAACAACCAACACTAGAGCAACTTACTGGTGCAAGTGAAACTCGAACACGGAAGCACCCTCTGGGTATACTCTGCAAAGAGTGGCCCGATGTCTATCCTAGGTACCACAGTATACCCCCACAGTCACCTGTGTGTGTCCCTAAAAAGATTGGCAACTAGGTTGCCAGCACGCAAACAGTCACCAGGCGGGTACAGTCGAAAGTCAGGTAGACCACAATGAGCAGGGTATCAAACATGAAACCTGTCAAGGGTATCGAGAGAAAATGGTCCGTAATAAAACTGAGGACCTTGAACGGATTCGAGACCCACGAAGCCCCGTGGCAAATGAAAATGACGGAATCCCAAAACAAGCCCTCGATATGTGTTCTCCACTACGATTGGTCTAGCGTTGGAGGGGTTATCTCCGCTACCTTTCCGCACGCAACCTCGTGTTTATCCCCTGTGTTAGAGGGGGGTCCCGGATAACTTCCATGAAACTGTACTTAGACACTCCCTATCGCAGACTCCAATGTTTGGTTTTGAATGGCCTTGGAGAGTTTCCTCTCCAACCTAATCCAAGGCCCTAGTGCTGAACTAGTTTCTGAACCCTATAAACAAAAAATCTAATATATTTTAAATTAGCATTGCTTTTATGGGTTTTATTACGTCACGGGGTATGAAGGTAAAACTGATGATGTGGAAAGACGAAAGAAAAAACGAATGAAAAAAACTGGAAACAAAAGGCTTGTACTAAATGCAAAATCTCAGCAACTTTTCACAAAGAAAGATTTCTCTTCCTTTTCAATTTTTCTAAGATTTTATGCAGCAATCATAAAGAAATTTCGCTCGACTACGAGCTACTTATGCTCTAAATGCACTGCAAAAACTTACGAAACAAAAGACTTCTTCCTAGCTAATGATGCAGAAACACACTCTTCTAACAAAGAAGAAAATGAAAAGAGATTTTTTTAATTTTATTTAAGTGCAAATAAAGCAACAAGGGGAAAATACTGACAAGCAAAAAACCAAGAAAAACAAATTCTGGTTTAAAGCGCAGATCGCAAAGAATCAGAGTAAAGACACACAATGGCAATCAAGAAAACAAAGACTCTTACACTTGTCTAAAAACCATAAAACAAAATTTTCTTTTTATATTTTTTGTCAACTATCAACTGAGAAAAAACAGGCTAAGGGTAAGAGGCCCTAAACTACTGACTGTTCAACCCTATACTCAAACACCTAAGAGGAATACTTCTCATCAAAGGAGGGTATGACTGCCCCACCCTGATTAAAAAGTAGCCTGCCAAGCACGCTACTGTCACTAAAACAACATGCGTGCAAACGCGCACTGAGCTGAAACAGGAAGCGTGTACACACGAGCTGATCTTGTACAGGCCGCATGTATGTATAATTCTAAGATAAAAATGAAAACAGGTAGTCCAACTCAGGAAGAGGCCTCTGGTATTGATAACCAGGGTCCCTTGAAGGCTTGGATGATTTTTCTAACAGAAAAGAAAAGAAAAAAAATAATGCAAGGAATAACAAAGTGAAAAAAGCAATCTGAAATAGGACTGTGAACCAACAAGACTCAGGCAATATTCCAGAAAACCCCCTGAGAATGTATAATTCTGACAGGGAAGAGGTGGACTTCCTCTAAAGTTTTCTGAACTCCTACACGCTACTGTTATCCCTACAGCTAGCGTTCACACGTAGGTTGTAAGAGGATAGGGTGCGGGTACACGCGTGCAGGCCTTATGAAGGCTGTGTGTACCTCTGTGTGTCTAGACAACTATCGTCAAGCAAAATTTAGGGAAAACTGGTATGAAGAACTAGGCTCCCTGCTAGCTCAGACCTAACACAAAAAGATAGGTAAAGAAAAACAAAACACCTATTCTTTCAACTACCCAAAAACTTTAAATAAATCCCGAAACCCTAAAGAGTATTTTCCCCAATATGGTCGCCAATTCTGTTGTTGGGAAAAATACCCTACGGACTAGCAAACTAGGGTTAGACTTGCATGCAGATTTTTGACCGTAAAGAAATTACTTTTTAACCTACCACCCAAAACTTAAACCCTTCTTTCACAATACATGTAGGGAAAGGAACTACTAACCTTGTTATTAGCGTTTGGTGTAGATCCTCCATTGTGCTTTGACCACTTACTTGTGCTGCTGCTTCCAAAGATGACCTTCAATCAAAACAAACAACTATGCATGCATACTACTTCTCTACTTGAGGGTTATAAATTAAGCATAAATTAACCAAACCATAGATAACTCATGCATTGGGATGGGAAAAGTATTCTTTTATTATTTGAAAAATGAATCAACTTACAATCAAATTCGAGATCGGCCATCGCTCCTTGATCCTGATCCTGGGCTCCTCTTCGTTTGTCCTACAACTGCTTTGCGTTAAATCTCCTTTGGCATGAGGAAAGGCTAAAGGGTTGGGACAGTGGATTACACAAATGGGCAGAGTTTCTTCGCTATATTTTTTCCTCCTCCAAATGGTACCCCTACCCCTTCTTTTATAGGCCAGAAGGAGCTAGGGTTTTGGACGAACCCTCGACCATGCATGGCTGGGAGTTTCAGTTAACTGACCCATAGCTTTTTGTTTCATCGGCAACTTTCCTTTTTTTGTGCTTTGTTAGGTACATGCGGGCTGTAGTGGGCCTGCCAGCGTGCACATGCGTGCAGTAATGGGTTAGGGTGTGTGGGCCTTGACACAAGAGGATTTCCAAAGAGTTGTTCAGTAGATGTTTTGACGATGAAGGGATATGAGTTGGCCTGATGCCAGGTAAGCATTTGTGGTGCAATTTAGGGTTATAACAAGCAATTCCTTGGGATGCCTTCTAATGTATGGATGAAGTGATGTAGCCATTCCTTTGGTGGTACCAATATCCATTGGGTTATACATCTGTCTATATGTTCTTTGGGTTTTCCTATTCCATCATAATTCTCCAGATACTTATTCTCCTATTGTGGGCCAAATCCGATGTGCAATAACCTCTTGCATTGATACCAATTATTGATATTCTCTTTGTGAGTACCCACCAATGTGTAGGTGTTGCTTTTAGAGCCATGTCTAGAACTAATAATCTATGAATTTCAAAAACTTCTAACTCAAACTTTGTTAAACATTCTTCAAAATTATTTTGACCATAAAAATTTGGAGGTTCTCTTACCTCTGAGCCAATCCATCTTAGTGTGCACTCATTCTTTCACATCTTCTGGTAGATAACTCATGTAATCATTGTTTCCAATTCTCCAGTTCTGTATCTAAGTTTGAAGCACAAGAACTAATAATTCTCTAGCTAAGCATTCCGTCTATTTTGGGGTTATTGTAGTCTTCCTCGCACGCGGTAGTTCTATACAACTGGTTTATCTCTTCTATGATGAAGTTTTTTTTCACAGGTTCAACATATCTTCCACCTTCTGAAGGATATAAAGGTTCTATAACTCTATACTCCCCTGACTCAAAAATCATTTTCTTGGTCTTCAAGTTGATGATAGTCTGATTGTCAAATTCCTAATCCAGTCCCAACAATGCTGGATAAGGTGTAGTGTTTTCCACTATATCAATTACCTCAAAATATGCCATGGTGCACACACCATATAAATCCACTGGTATTCCCTTCAATCTACTAATCGGTACCACTCTATGTTGATTTTCTAGTTTCAATTGAATAGGGGAATACCCAAGTGTAGGTTCCCCCATGGCTTCCCATGTCTTCTTTGGAAAAACATTTACTTCAGACCCCAAGTCTAATATGATGTCACCCATATTAAAGTCTCAAATATTTTCATTCAACCTTAACTCCCTATTTGTTCTTGTCTTCTTATGGACCCGATTCACTCTCTTTTGATCTAGTTTTAAGTCTTCTCCATAATTGCACTTTTATAACAAACTTTGTAACACTTGTAGAGATGTTTTATCATTCAACAAATTCAAGAAAGACCCCAAAAAGTTTCTAAGATTACTTACTTGTTCTGAAGTATGATCTTTGCTGGTCTTATCAAATAAATGAGGCATGTCATATACTAGTACACCATCTATTCCCTTTGTTCATGAAGTAGAAGCAATATTCTCCTGCAAAATCTCTTGTCTGGATTGCTTAAACGTCTCATTTTCCTTGCGTGCATCAAAATATTTTTCATGTGTTGTATTATTTCCAAGCCATTGGTGATAGTCCTGATTTTTCTTTGCTGCATCTACTCCTGTCTTGGTTTGACCTGTAGTAACTATATTGATATTCTTCCCATCATATTCTTTGGTTTCCATAGAAATCCATTGAACATTCTGATTGTTCTCATTCCTCTTTTCCTGTATCCTTGTCAGAAGTGTCATAAAATATTTTGTATCATGATCTATTGCATGAAAATACATACATGTCGTCGGCGGTTGTGGACAATCCCTTTCATAGTTTCAAGGTTTCTGACAATTGTGACAAGTTACTAGTCCTCTACCTCCTCAAAATCCTCTTCCTCCACGACCTTCTCCTCTTAATCCTCCTATGTTACCTTGATTGTCTATGCATGGTGTATTGTATTGTGGTACCTGATTATATTGTTGTTGCAAATTATTATACTGCAGTGGCATTGTAGACTGTTGCATCTTATTACTGTTGTGCAGGTGGACCTATGATAGGTTCAACCTGCATCCTATATGCATCTGAATTCCTCTCCTTCATCATTTCCAAAGTTTGACAATCCTTGTCTTCATGTCTCACAGACTTGTAGAAATTGCAGAATGTACTCTTGGGTACTATTTGATACTTTTGCATCATGGGACAATGATAAGGATCATGTCCATGTGTTCTACATATTTCACACCATGGCCCTCCGGTGGGTAAAGGGTTTGGAACTCCTTCTCCCAAGTACGACACAAATGTTGGGAAATCATTCTTATGATGTCCTTTTGTTCTGCATAATGTACACCAGACAACTTCTCTCTTTTCCTTTCCTTTATTCGGATTTAACTAAAATGTCATATTTTTAATATTTTCTCTCATCTCTTCCACAGCTGGATTTCTATGTTTGTACAGATTCTCCTCCAATTATAAGGATGATTGCATACCCTCAGCCTGACTTTGTAAATTTTGTTTCCTTAATGGATATGTAAGATGTGTAAATAATGAATTAACAAATATATGCCTATGCTCCATATATATGATAAGGTACTTCAACTTACATTTCAATCTCTTGAACTTCTAATCAATCTCGCAAACTTTTATAACAAACTTTGTAACACTTGTAGAGATGTTTGCTCGATGGCATTCTTTGATTAATGCCTTCTTCACATCTGCGATGGTTGTAGGTGCTCCTTGTGGACTTTTTACTATGAGGCTCATATACCAGTACACAATGCAATCTATGAATGTAATTACAAGTTGTGCCACTTTTGTATCTTCATCTGTGATCTGTTTAGCTTCCCAAATCTTTTCACAAATATACAAATTCTTCTTTGGGTCCTCCAACCTTTCTCCATGAAAATCTGGTAACCGAATATTTGGATCTGCTCCTACCATTGTAAAGTGTGTTGTAATACCACCTCCGCTTGGAGTAGATAGTTGACTAATACAAGCTAAATTTGTACTTTCACATGAATTTCCACTGGACCCTGTCCTATTAATATCCTTTTTCTACTAATTACTTGTTGTCTAACTGGTTCTTCTTCAGATGTCTTAGTCACACATGGGGTTGTGGGTTCCACACTAATTCTGATATGGAATGGAGATCCTTCTTTTATGCCACACCCTTGACCTCTGTTTTTTCTCTCATATGTGGTGTGCATGATTTCCTCAATATTCCCCATAGCACAAAGATCCTCTACCTCTTCCTCATCACTGTCCAAGCCCTCCTACTTGGATATTTCCCTCTTCTTACTATTAATCCTATATTCGTAGGTTCGTCCGATGCATGTCACTCCCACTCTATCCATTATCTCCTTGTTTTGTTGCTCATCCATCATAATGTTGTCCATTTCTTCCCTCTTTTGGCCTCTCTCCAAATCCCTCTCCATATCTCAGATCATCCTTAGTGCTTCCCCCAGTTCCCCCATGCACACAGAGTGATCTATTTGACTAACTCAATTGTCATCACACCTTTATCATGTAATAAAATATTGATCGACATGTAAAGTGATCTAATATATCTTTCTCTTGGTCCCTTCAAAAAATCCTTCTTTGCAACAATGTATGACTTCGTAGTATCGACTCCAAACTCAGTAATAAATCCTACAATGATGCTATCTAGCCAGAAATCCACTACGTGTGTAAATTTATTATTGACTCTTTCTAAACACGCAATATTATCAATAGTCCACTCTACTGATCTTATCCACTTAGTCGGGTTATTATCATTCAATATCAATATCCACTCTTCTAGCAACTCTAGAAAATAATAGAAAAATACCTCATGAAGATCAATAAACACATACCTGTCCAAATACTGGCGCGGTGTATACCTGGAAATTCTATTATATTTCTACGCAAACTCAAGCTATTTTGTTTTTCAACCATCTCTCAATCTATTGTTTAGTAGGGTTTCATGGCTTGAACATCCCCTTCTACTATTGCATTTTCTTCACTATCCTTCTCAACAAATCCTATCCAAATTGTTCTTCTATGTTCCAGCTGACAACGAAACCATTTGTTGAAATGTTTGGGCTGACCCAGGTTGTTCTTTAGGTTTCCAACAAAACGTTGCAAACCACCGGCCCTTCTCGAGACTGGAAGGAAACAATGCACATAGAGTGCACAATGGAGTCTCATCCGAGATGGATTATGGGTGACTACAGGATCCAAATGTCTATAGTCGGGGAAGGGATGTTGCTCATGGGGATGTTATGCATTATTTCCTACATCACCATATATCATATCTACCATTCTATAACCACATTAAATCATTAACATTCATTATGTAGTAAATATCATGGCTAATATAGTGTGTATTGTATTTTACTACTTCTAGATTCATTCTTTCATTCATCATAAAAATTGGAACAAATAAAAAAGGCATTCCACACAGAGACACAGGGTTTTTTCGTGGTTCACCCCCCTTGGGCTACGTCCACAAAGAACTGGCATTATCTTCTTCCTTATTATTCTTCATAAATTCATTACATTATGAACATTACATAATAACTTTGGTGAGGATGACTCACTTTTCACCAAGCTCCACAGCTTGCGACCTAACCCTTAGTTACACTTCGTAACTCTCCAAAATTGACTAAAAAAAATCTAAACATCCACTTATTGACTGAACAATGAATTTCTTCAAACTAACTCAAAAGCTATTCATGAATACTCTCACCAAGATGATCTCCTCATATCTTACAATACATATTTATACTACCAAAATGGGTAAAAACCATTTACATCAAAGACCAAAACCTTAACCCTGAGTGGATTAGGTTTGTCCACATTGTAACCTCATATGCTCAGCTGGAACACGATCTAACCATTTCCTCATCACACTATCCTTCTTTCTTCCTTTGACTTTCCTATTCCTCGCGTTGTTTTTCCTTATTGGCCAGCGTGCTGATTTTCCTGCCTTCTAGCACGTTGCTTTTTCTTATCTTCTGGCACACAATCCTATCCTGGTCCCAATTATAATTTCTTCCAAAATTGTTGCGCATTTACCCAAAATAGCCTGTTCCAACAACACCTTCCTCCATTGCATCTTGCATACACCTCAAAAACTAGGGTTTTTCAAAAATTATGCAACTCCGAAACTTTCACCATCAACCCTCCTTTTCTACCTCAGACTTGTGTAACTTTAGATGTATCAATGATTACCTGCAATAAACCTTTCACAAAATAATAGATATTCAATGTTCTCAAATATGTGCTAATAGGGAACCCTTGCTCTCTTATTTATACTCTCCAAGTAGCTTCCTCTAGGGGTTATCTTCTAACTATTTTACCCAACTTCCTTCTTTTAGGGCTAACACACTTCTAACTACTTTGTCCACTTACAACCACTTTATCCACAAATAGTAATCTCACCACTTCTAGTTGCAACTAATTTATTTTTAATTATTTTATTTTTTCAACAACTTAACTCATTATTAACTCCCACTTTGACTAGTAAACGTATTCTAGGAGCTTATAGAATAAATTGACTTATTTGACCTTCAAGGGGCTTCTAGACAACTCATGAGGGTTCTCCAACTTCACTAAGCCATATCTCCTCAATCATGAGAAACTACGTGACATACCACATATCATCAAAAATGACACGACATGTAGTATCCATCTAGAATAGTCTCACTTGCGAATTCACGTATTTCCATTACATTATTCCTCAACTAAACTTGGGTTCCTTATCCACACTACAGGGGCTACCATAATTTGTTCCCGGAATTTCTTTAAGGGTTGACATCAATGACAACCAACCCAATTAATCAATAGAAGAACCTGTTCAATAACAATAGATTAAATATTCAATTGTTAAAAAATATAATTACATATATCGTATATGTAAAACAATGTAATTACAAAGCATTAGGCTAAATGTATCCAAAGTTTCTTCATTAATTTATATTTTAAAACAACTTGAAATATTTCACTAAGCCTAAGCCTAATACCTTAACCTTTATACCATATAACACTAACCCCTTCAAACATGGACGATCTCGAATATTATGTTGGGACACCAGACATCCTTGAGTCTTGAAACCCTCCCATACCATCAAGGGACGTGTCTAGTATAACCATGTCAAATTTCGATGCATACTGAAGACGCCACACAACCCTCAACCCGCAGGTCAGAAGGTTTGCATCAACAGGATCTTTCTCCTCTCCTTTCGCTGGCCCGAAGAACTCTAAAACAATTCTCCTAATTTCCTTTCGGAAATTCTGTACCCACAGCAAATCCTCATGGGATTCCTACCTTGTACTTCGAGTAATAGGACTTCGCGATATCGTGAATCCTATGGTCGAGCACCTACTCACTATGACCTCGAATCTCGAAACTTTCGAAACTCCAATATCACCCCGACTTGTCGGCCTTCGCGAGTTCGTGAGTTGCGATAACATACAACTCTACCCACGAACCCCGAAATCCCGAGATGTCAGACTCTGACACGTTACTCGGCGTTGGCCCCACAACTAGTCTTCTCGCCTTTTTGAGATTTTAACTGGATTGACTTCTATGTCAATAGAGTGCCACTTGTCCACCTTGCTGACCTCTGTGGTCCCACACAACCCTATCAATCCTTCACATCTTTTCACTTCGTGATTTCATGAACTTTGATACCAAGCTTTCGACCCTTCCAGTCACGAAATCCCGATAAGCGATTTCACGAGTGATCTAATGGCTCCTGGCTGACTTGGATCGATGGCTCTGCCTCTCCTAAGCTTGCACCTTTCGAAGCACTCACGGTAACTCCCTTGCTCCTCCATGAGATCTAACGGTTCACAGGACTTCGCGATTTCTCCTCAGAGAATTCCAACCGTCTGTTCTTCCTCTGAGAATATGTCCTCCTGTGGTCCGACATCGCTACACCTTCCTTCATATTTTCAAGGTACTTGGATGCTTTCCTTCCTTCGACCCCTTCGAAAGTTAAAATCCTGCTAAGTTTTCCCACAACTTCGAGTCTTTCAGAAAAAACCCCTGCTCGCACTCCTTGCGGCAGACCGTCAAACACTTTCAAGTGTTGAACTTCTTCAACTCTGTGCACACCTACAACAACAGTCTCTCAATAATTCACTCAGATTCGAAACTCTAAGACTTTACTCGGCCTGTGCACTCCTTGCATGGCTCCTGTGCCTAACTGCACTTCTATGGAAATGAGAACAAAATCTATCTATCCTGAGCTTTCAGAGATAAACCTCTGAACCCTTTGTCAACGCACTCCTTGCAGACAATTCAACTGCACTCCTTGCAGGAACTCTTTCTCAGATAGAGAAACAATTGAAACTCATTCCTTTTCCCTTTCCTCTCATATTTCATACATTCAACAAGAAATTATTCATACATAGCATAAAATAAAATGTATAGCAGGAAGAGTAAAATAACCATGAGCATAGCATATGGCATACATACATAGAGAACAAACACGATGCCATGAATTTGAATCAAATATTTCTCTATTAATTCAAATTTCTGTACATATGTGTTTTCACACAGCTCTCTACTTCTCCTCTATGCTCTCCACTACTCTTCATGCTAATGTTACAATACACAATGAGGGTGTCTATATCCCGTTTCCCTCTTGCACTCTAAAACCATCTAATCTAACATTCAATTCTACCTACTTACATTAACTACCATAAATGTCTTCTACCTACTAAGGATGAGAGCGGATCACTCAAGGTCCGTTTACATTTTACAAGTGTGCTCCTTCTTAATTATTTCATTTAAGATTGCGCAATAACTTCAAGGTAATTTCAAAATTTGTGCTGGGAACTTTTCCAGCTGTCCATTGTCTCTGCGCTGACTCGCTTGAGATGCTCCTACATCATACTCCCTTTCTTGAAAATTTTCATGGGCTCCTGTCCATGAGCTCACACACGGTCTTTCCATGCTTTTGTATCTCAGCTTCATTCTCCCAGCTGGCATCTTCAACTAGATGGTCCTTCCACTTGACCAAATATTCAAAGTATTACTTCTGCCTGGTCTTCTTTCTAACCCTTTTGTCCAGTATGCACTCCATCTGCGGCTTATATGCAACTGGCATCTTCTTTTTCCACTGGATCACTGGCTGTTCATTTCCTGTCTCTGTTTCCTTAGGTTTATATGGGTACAAATCTGAGATATTGAATATCAGAGAAATTCCGATCCCATCGGGTAATTCAATCTCGTAAGCATTCGCCCCAAATTTCTTCAAGACCTTACATGGTCTGATTTTCTTTATCTTCAACTTATTATATGTTCCTCTCGGGAACCTTTCCTTTCTCAAATTTTCCAGAACCAAATCACCAACCTTAAATTGAAGTTGTCTCCTGTGTTGATCTGCTCTGCGCTTATATTTCTGGTTCAAAATTTGCAATCGCTCCTTCACCTGGCTGTGAAGTTCCTTCAATGCCTATGTGAAATCTTCTGCACTAGCGCTCCTAGTTGCATTCTGTTCTGAATCTCTCAACTCAGAAATTCCTCTCGGTTGCATGCCATAGATAATCTGAAATGGACTCTGCCCTGTGCTTCTCTTAACTGAGTCGTTATAAGCAAATTCTTCCTGTGGTAATATGTTGTCCCACTGGCTATGGTGTTCTGTCACCAAGATCCTTAGCAAGTCTCCTAAACTCCTGTTTACGACTTCTGTCTATCCATCCATCTGAGGATGATAAGCCGAACTAAATGAAAAGTTAGTTCCCAGCTTCTTCCATAAGGTCCTCCAAAAGTGTCCTATAAACTTAGTGTCTTGATCCGAAACTATGCTCCTTGGTAAGCCATGAAGTCAAATGACTTCTTTGAAAAACAGGTTCGCAATGTGAGTTGCGTCACTAGTCTTCTGACATGGAATGAAGTGTGCCATCTTGGAAAATCTATCCACCATGACAAAGATTGAGTCAAATCCTCTTTGTGTTCTTGGCAACGCTAATATGAAATCCATGCTGACTGCATCCCACGGCCTCTCAGGTATGGTCAATGGTTGATAAAACCCTGCATTATGTTTCCTTCCCTTCGAATGTTGGCAAATTTTGCATCTGTCCACGAATCTCTTGACGTATTCTCGCATTCCCAGCAAATAATATGACTCATTCAATTTTGCAAATGTCTTGTGATGACCAAAGTGCCCTGCCAATCCTCCACTGTGTTTCTCCTTTAGCAAATTCCCCCTCATGGAGAATTTCAGAATACACAGCTAATTACCTTTAAACAGTAACCCTTCCTGGATCATGTATTCTACCCATTGGCTTCTATCCCTGAGAATTGGATTCTCAGCTGCTTCATACGCCTCTTTAAAATCTGGATCATCCCTATACATCTCCCTGAGATCATCAAAACCTAATGTTTCGACTTTGAACTCTTGCAATAGCAAACATTTCCTGCTCAAAGCATCAATGACTTTGTTAGCAGTACCAGAAATATGTTTAATCACAAAAGTGAAATTCTCCATATATTCAACCCATTTGACATGTCTCTGATTCAACTTTTCCTTTTGAGTCACAAACTACAGTGCATGATTGTCACTGTACAAGACAAACTCCTTTGGGATCAGGTAATGTCTCCATTTTTTCAATGCCTGAATAATAGCATAAAACTCCTTATCATAAGTGGAGTATTTCACTTTCACTTCATTCAACTTCTCGCTGAAGTACGCTATCGACCTATCCTCTTGAGTCAAGATTGACCCTATTGCAAATCCACTTGCATCACATTTCACTTGAAATGTCTTTTGGAAATTCGACAACACCAGAACTGGTTGTTCCATGATCTTCCTCTTCAACAGATTAAAACTCTTCTCAGCCTCTTCTGTCCAGTGAAAAGACTTGTGTCTTTTCTTCACTGTGTCCATCATCGATGCGCTAATTCCACTGAAATTCCTAATGAATTTTTGGTAGAAACTAGCCAATCCGTGAAAATTTCTCACCTCAAAGATATTTTTCGGTGATGGCCAATTTTTTATTACCTCCACCTTATCTGGATCCATCCTCAAAACATATACAAAAATAAAAAATCCCAAGCAAATGAGTTTTGTCTTCATGAATGAGGATTTCTTCATGTTTATCAACAACTTCTCCTGCTGTAGCCTCTACATCACTATAGCCAAATGTTTCAGATGCTCTGCCACTGTTTTACTGAAAACTAGTATGTCATCCAGATATATGATAACAAATTTTCCGATGAACTCCCTCAAGACTTCATTCATCAACCTCATGAAGGTACTTGGCACATTTGTTAAGCCAAACGACATAACAAGCCATTCATACAACCCTTCATTTGTTTTGAATGCTATCTTCCACTCATCACCTTCTCTCATGCGGATTTGATGATAACCACTTTTCAAATCAATCTTTGAAAAAACAAAATTCTCCACTCAAGCAATCCATCAGATCATCCATCCTCGGTAATGGAAATCTATACCTGATGGTTATCTTGTTGATCACCCTAGAGTTAGTACACATACTCCAGCCTTCGTCTTTCTTCAGACCGAGTACTGTTGGAATAGCACACGGACTCAAGCTTTCTCTGACCAACCCCTTGTCCAATAAATCCTGGACTTGCCTTTTGACCTCTTCATTTTCTTGCGGCATCAATCTGTACGTGGCTTTATTTGGAAAACTAGCTCTTGGTATGAGATCAATATAATGACTCACACTTCTAATCGGTGGAAACAAACGAGGTAGTTCATCCACTACTATGACAGCGAACTCTTCCAGTAGTTCCTGAATTTCTTCTGGTAAATCATCTACTCTTGTGCTGGTCAAAACAATTCTAGGCTTTCTGACCACAATGAACTGTGGATCCTCCTTCTTCTTAACCTCTGTAAGAAGTTCCTTCCCACTCATGAGAAGTACAGTGTTGCTTACTTCCGGTTTCACCTCTGTATCCTTAATTGGAAGTAACATGTGAGTCCTCCCATTCTTTTCTAGGGTGTATGTGTTCATTCTCCCATCATGAATCACATTCCTGTCATATTGCCATGGTCTACCTGGCAATAGATGAAAAAACATCCATAGGAATAAAATCACATAGTATCTTATCATTATACCCTCCTATATTAAATTCAACTAAACACTGTTTAGTGACAGTTACCTGATGTCCTTTTTGTAGCCACGAAAGTCTGTATGGGCTTGGATGATCAATCGTCTCCAGCTCCAACTTTTCTACCATCTCCATAGAAACAAGATTATCTGTGCTACCACTGTCCACAATGACCTTACATACCCTGTCCTTGGTCTTGCAAGCAGTCCGAAAAAGTCTGGTTCTTTGGACTGAACTCTCCACCTCCTTCTCTGGTGTCAAAAGAGCTTTTCGCATCATCAACGATCTTCCGCCTTGAGCATCTTCTGCCTCAACATCTCACCTCTGTGCTTCGGTGATGTGAGATTCTCCTCCTTCTTTATTTTTATCTGGACATTCATAAGACTTGTGCCCATTCTTGCCACATGTGAAGCATGTTATTACTCCACCTCTTCCCCTTCCTCTACCTCTAGTACGAGGAAAAGTATTGTTATTAGCATACTCTCCTCTTTGCTCGGTATGCTGCCCTCTCTGTTAAGCATATTGCCCTCGCTGTGAGCTTCCACCTCTCTCAGTTCGAGTCTGAGGTTTCTTCCAGTCCTCCTTAGGCTTCTGATACTTATCTTAGGCAACTAATTTGCCTCTGGGATGACTTCTGCCTCGGCCTCTTTGACCCTGATTTCGGCTAAGCTTCTCTTCCACTTTTAGAGCCATCTAATAAGCATCTTCCACCGTTCAGATGGTTACCATGCTCATCTCATCCTGAATGTCATATCTCAAACCATTCATGTATCTGGAAACTTTTTCATCATCGCTCTCCCGATGACCTACCCTGATGTTCATCTTGTAGAATTCTTCAGTATATTCTTTCACTGTCATCAGCTTCTGTCTCAGGTTCTGCATTCTCTTGAACAAAGTAATTTGATAATCTCTGGGGATGAATTTCACCTTCATCTTCGTGATCATTATATCCCAGCTTTTGATCTTTTGCTTTCCCTTGCAACATCTGTCAACTTGTAGTTCATCCCACCACAATGTTTCATGTCCCTTCAATCTAGTGACATCATGCTTGACCTTCTTGTCCTCTTCGACATATTCATAGTCAAAGTATGTGTCCAGAGCTCTAATCCAGTCTATAAGCTCCTCTGCATCCAGATTTCCCTCATAAACTGGAATGTCCATTTTCGCTCTTGCACCCATCCTTGTAATAGCCCTAATCAAACGTTCGTTTGCTGCATCTTTAGCTGCAAATTCTTCTTCATGTTCAGCCTTAATTTCGCTTTCGAAATCAATGAGATCCCCAGCACTGACTGTGCATATTTGTGTTGTCTCCATGTCTTCAAGTCTAGCGCATAAATCACGCATTTATTTTTCCATGGTTGGATTAGTCATCTGCCTACCTCTTCTTCTCGGCATTTCCCTATCCTCTAGTGGATCGGGTGTTTGTCTGTTCCTTCTCCTCGGTGGCATGGTGAATTCTCCTTTTCTCTGCTACAGAAAGAAAAGAACCTTTCTGAGCTTTGATACCAAAAATGATGACGCCACGCAACCCTCAACCCACAAGTCAGAAGGTCTGCGTCGACAGGATATTTCTCCTCTCCTTTCGCTGGCCTGAAGAACTCTAAAATGGTTCTCCTAATTTCCTTTCAGAAATTCTGCACCCACAACAAATCCTCGTGGGATTCCTACCTCGCGCTTCGAGTAATCGGACTTTGCGATATCGCGAATCTTGTGGTCGAGCGCCTGCTCACTATGACCCCAAATCCTAAAACTTTCGAAACTCTGATATCACCCCGACTTGTCGGCCTTCACGAGTTCACGAGTTGCGATAACATACAACTCTGCCTACGAACCCCGAAATCTCGAGATGTCAGACTTTGACACGTTACTCGGCACTGGCCCCACAACTAGTCTTCTCGTCGTTTCAAGACTTCAAATGGATTGACTTATACATCGATAGAGTGCCACCTGTCAACCTTGCTGACCTCTATGGTCCCACATGACCCTATCAATCCTTCACGACTTTGCGCTTCACGATTTCGTGAACTTTGATACCAAGTTTTCGACCCTTCCACTCACGAAATCCCGATAGGCAATTTCACGAATGATCCAACGGCTCCTGGCTGACTTGGATCGATGGATCTGCCTCTCCTGAGCTTGTACCTTCCAAAGCACTTGCGGTAACTCCCTTGCTCCTCTGTGAGATCTAACGGTTCATGGGACTTTGCGATTTCTGCTCTGAGAATCTGTCCTCCTGCAGTCCGACGTTGCTACACCATCCTTCAGATTTTCAAGGTACTTGGATGCTTTCCTTCCTTCGACCCCTTTGAAGGTTAAAATACAGCTAAGTTTTCCCACGACTTCGAGTCTTTCAGAAAAAACCCCTGCTCGCACTCCTTGCGGTAGACCATCAAACACTTTCAAGTGTGGAACTTCTTAGACTCTGCGCACACCTACAACAACAGTCTCTCAATACTTCGCTCAGATTCGAAACTCTGATACTTTACTTAGCCTGCGCACTCCTTGCACGACTCCTATGCCTAATTGCACTTCTATGGAAATGAGAACAAAAGCTATCTATCCTAAGCTTTTAGAGATAAACCTATGAACCCTTTGTCAATGCACTCCTTGTAGACAATTCAACTGCACTCCTTGCAGGAACTCTTGCTAAGATAGAGAAACAATTGAAACTCATTCCTTTTCCCTTTCCTCTCAGATTTCATACATTCAACAAGAAATCATTCATACATATCATAAAAGCAAATGTATAGCAGGAAGAGTAAAATAACCATGAGCATAGCATTTAGCATACATACACAAAGAACACACACGACGCCATGAATTTGAATCAAAGCTTTCTCTATTAATTAAAATTTCTATACATGGGTGTTTTCACACAGCTCTCTGCTTCTCCTCTATGCTCTCCACTACTCTTCATGCTAATGTTACAATACACAATGAGGGTGTCTATATCCCGTTTCCCTCTTGCGATATAAAACCGTCTAATCTAACATTCAATTATACCTACTTACATTAACTACCATAAATGCCTTCTACCTACTAAGGACGAGAGAGGATCACTCAAGGTTCGTTTACATTTTACAAGTGCACTCATTCTTAATTACTTCAAGGTAATTTCAAAATTTGTGCTGGGCACTTTTCCAGTTGTTTGTTGTCTCCGCGCTGGCTCACTTGAGATGCTCCTGCATCACATACAAGCACAATTTGGAGAAATATCAACATTGGCCTCATTCACTGCTAACCATGTAGGGTTGATGGATTTCATATCTAATCCCTCCTGCTTGGGTACTGCTCTCTTATTACTATTAGTCCTATATTGGTAGGGTTGTTTGTTGCACGTCACTCCCACTCTGTCCATTATCTCCTTGTTTTGTTTCTCATCCATCATAATGGGGTCCATTGCTTCTATTTTCTGACCTCTCTCTAGATCCCTCTCCATATCTCAGATCGTCCTTAGTGCTTCCCCCAGTTCCCCCATGGACACAGAGTGATTTAGTTGTCTAACTCCATTATCATCACACCTTTATTATGTAATAAAATCTTGATCTATGTGTAAAGTGATCTAATATACCTTCCTCTTGGTCCCTTCAAAAAATACTTCTTTCCAACAATGTATGACTTCACAGTATCGACTGAGAACTCAATAATAAATCCTGCAAAGATGTTATCTAGCCAAAAATCCACTGTGCGCATGAATTTATTATTGACTCTTTCTAAACATGTAATATTCTCAATAGTCCACTCTACTAATCTTATCCAGTTATTCGGGTGATTATCCCTCAATATCAATATCCACTCTTGTAGCAACTCTTGAAAATAACAGAAAAATACCTCATGAAGATCAGTAAACACATACCTGTACAAATATTGGTGCGGTGTATACCTAGAACTTCCATTATCTTTCTATGCAAACTCAATATATTTTGTTTCCAATCATCTCTCAATCTCTTGATTAGTAGGGTTTCATGGCCTGAACATCCCCTTCTACTATTGCATTTTCTTCACTATCCTTCTCAACAAATCCCTTCCAAATTGTTCTTCTATGTTCCAACTGCCAACGAAACCATTAGTTGGAATGTTTGGGCTGACCCAGGTTCTACTTTAGATTTCCAACAAAACCCTACAAACCATCGTCCCTTTTGGAGACCGGAAGGAAACACTGCACATAGAGTGCACAATGAAGTCTCATCTGAGATGGCTTATGGGTGACTATAGGATCCATATGTCTATAGCCATGGAAGGGATGTTTCTCATTGGGATGTTAGGAATTATTTCCTACTTCACCATATATCATATCTACCATTCTATAACCACATTCATACCTTAACATTCATTTTGTAGTAAATGTCATGGCTAATCTAGTGCGTATTTCATTTTACTACTACTAGATGCATTCATTCATTCATAATAAACATTGCAAAAAATAAAAAAGAAATTCCACACAAAGACATAGGGTTTTACCATGGTTCACCCCCTGGGCTACATCCACAAAGATCTGGCATTATCTTCGTCTTTCTTATTCTTCATCAATTCATTGCACTACGCGCATTACATAATAAGTTTGGTGAGGCTGATCAGTTTTGCACCAGGCTCCACATATTGCAACTTGACCCTCAGTTACACTCTGTAACTCTCCAAAATTGACTCAAAAAACATCTAAACATCTTCCTATTCACTGAAAAATGACTTGTTTCAAAATGACTCAAAAGCTACTCATGAATAATCTCACCAAGATGATCTCCTCATATCTTACAATACATATTTATACTACCAAAATGGGTAAAAACCATTTCCATCAAAGACCAAAACCCTAACCCTAAGTGGATTAGGTTTGTCCACATTGTAACCTCCTATGCGCAACTGGTCCATGATCCAACCCTTTCCTCATCGCACTGTCCTTCTTTCTACCTCTAACTTTCCTCTTCCTCACGTTGTTTTTCCTTATTGTCTACCATGTTACTTTTCCTGCCTTCTAACACGTTGTTTTTCCTTATCTTATGGCATGCACTGCTATTCTGGTCCCAATTCTAATTTCTTCCAAAATTGTTGTGCATTTCCCCAAATAGCATGTGCCAACAACACCTTCCTCCACTGCAGCCCGCGTACACCTCAAAAACTAGGGTTTTTCTCAAATTATGCAACTCCGAAACTTTCACCATCAACCCTCCATTTCTACCACAGACTTGTGTAACTTCATATGTATCAATGAGTACCTGCAATAAACCTTTTACAAAATAATAGATATTCAATGTTCTCAAATATGTGATAATAGGGGACCCTTTCTCTCTTATTTATACTCTCCAAGTAGCTTCCTCTAGGGGTTATCTTCTAACCGTTTTACCCAACTTCCTTCTTTTAGGAATAACACACTTCTAACTACTTTTTCCACTTACAACCACTTTATCCACAAATAGTAATCTCACCACTTCTAGTTGCAATTAATTTATTTTTAATTATTTTCTTTTTGCAACAACTTAACTCATTATTAACTCCTAGTTACAATCACTTTGACTAGTAAACTTATTCTAAGATATTATAGAACAAATTGACTTCTTTGACCTTCTATGGGCTTCTAGATAACTCATGAGGGTTCTCCAACTTCACTAAGCCATATCTCCTCAACCGTGAGGAACTACGTGACATACCACATATCATCGGAAATGAAACAACATGTACTATCCATCTATAATAGTCTCACTTGCGAATTCACTTATCTCCATTACATTATTCCTCAACTAAACTTGGGTTCCTTAACCACACTACAAGGACTACCAGAATTTTCTACCAGACTTTCTTTAAGGGTTGACATCAATGACAACCAACTCAATTAATCAACAGAAGAACCTATTCAATAAAAATACATTAAATATTCAATTGTTAAAAATTATAATTACATATATCGTATATGTAAAACAATGTAAATCCAAACCATTAGGCTAAATGTATCCAAAGTTTGTTCATTAATTTATATTTTAAAACAAATTGAAATATTTCACTAAGCCTAAGCCTAATACCTTAACCTTTGTACCATCTAACCCTAACCCCTTGAAACATGGACGATCTTGAAGATTATGAGGGGACATCAGAAATCCTTGAGTCTTGAAACCCTCCCATACCATCAAGGCACATGTCGAGTATAACCATGTCAAATTTTGACGCATACAAGCATATTTTGGAGAAATATCGACACTGACCGCATTCACTTCTAACCATGCAAAGTTGATGGATTTCATATCCAAGCCCTCTTCCTCGGATACTATCCTCTTCTTATTATTAATCCTATATTGGTAGGGTCATCCACTGCACTTCACTCCCACTCTGTCCATTATCTCCTTGGTTTGTTTCTCATCCATCATAATGGGGTCCATTGCTTCCATCTTTTGGCCTCTCTCCAAAGACCTCTCCATATCTCAGATTGTCCTTAGTGCTTCTCCCACTTCCCCCATGCACACAGAGTGATTTATTTGTCTAACTCCATTTCCATCACACCTTTATCATGTAATAAAATATTGATCGACATGTAAAGTGATCTAATATACCTTCCTCTTGGTCCCTTCAAAATATCCTTCTCTGCAACAATGTATGACTTCATAGTATCGACTACAAACTCAGTAATAAATCCTGCAATGATGTTATCTAGCCATAAATCCATTACGCATGTGAATTTATTATTGACTCTTTCTAAATGCGCAATATTCTCAATATTCCACTCTACTGATCTTATCCGGTTAGTCATGTGATTATCCTTCAATATCAATATCCACTCTTGTAGCAACTCTCGAAAATAACAAAAAATACCTCATGAAGATCAGTAAACACATACTTGTCCAAATACTGGCGTGATGTATACCTGGAACTTCCATTATCTTTCTATGCAAACTCAAGATACTTGTTTCCAACCATCTCTCAATCTCTTTCTTAGTAGGGTTTTGTGGCATGGACATCCCCTTCTACTGCATTTTCTTCATTGTCCTTCTCAACAAATCCCTTCCAAATTGTTCTTCTATGTTCCAGCTGACAACAAAACCATTTGTTGGAATGTTTGGGCTGACCCGGGTTCTACTTTAGGTTTCCAACAAAACTCTACAAACCATCAACCCTTCTAGAGACTGGAAGGAAACACTGCACATAGAGTGCACAATGAAGTCTCATCTGAGATGGCTTATGGGTGAATGCAGGATCCAGATGTCTACAATTGTGGAAGGGATGTTGCTCATGGGGATGCTAGGAATTATTTCCTACTTCACTATATATCATATCTACCATTCTATAACCACATTCATTCATTGACATTCATTCTGTAGTAAATATCATGGCTAATCTAGTGAGTATTGCATTTTACTACTACTAGATTCATTCATTCACTCATCATAAACATTGCAACAAATAAAAGAGAAATTCCACACAAAGGCACAGGGTTTTATTGTGGTTCACCCCCTCTGGGATACATCCACAAAGATATAGCATTATCTTCTTCTTTATTATTCTTCATCAATTCATTGTGTTACACGCATTAGATAATAAGTTTGGTGAGGATGACCAATTTCACACCAAGATCCACAACTTGCGACTTGACCCTCTGTTACACTCTGCAACTCTCCAAAATTGACTCAAAAAATATCTAAACATCCACTTATTCACTGAATAATGACTTGCCTCAAACTGACTCAAAATCTACTCATGAATACTCTCACCAAGATGATCTCCTCAGATCTTACAATACATATTTATACTACCAAAATGGGTAAAAATCATTTCCATCAAAGACCAAAACCCTAACCCTAAGTGGATTAGGTTTTTCCACATTGTAACCTCCTATGCACAACTGGTCCACGATTCAACCATTTCCTTGTCACGATGTCCTTCTTGCTGCCTTTGACTTTCCTTATTGTCCAGTGTTCTGCTTTTCCTACCTTCTAGCACATTGTTTTTTCTTATCTTTTGGCGTGCACTCCTATTCTAGTCCCGATTATAATTTCTTCCAAAATTGTTGTGCATTTCCCCAAAATAGATTGTGCCAACAACACCTTCCTCCACTACAACCCACGTACACCTCAAAAACTAGGGTTTTTCTCAAATTATGCAACTCTGAAACTTTCACCATCAACCCTCCTTTTATACCTCAGACTTGTGCAACTTCAGATGTATCAATGAGTACCTACAATAAACCTTTCACAAAATAATAGATATTAAATGTGCTCAAATATGTGCTAATAAGGGACCCTTTCTCTCTTATTTGTACTCTCCAAGTAGCTTCCTCTAGGGGTTATCTCTAACTGTTTTACCCAACTTCCTTCTTTTAGGGATAACACACCTCTAACTACTTTTTCCACTTACAACCACTTTATCCACAAATAGTAATCTCACCACTTCTAGTTGCAAATAATTTATTTTTAATTATTTTCTTTTTGCAACAAATTAACTCATTATTAACTCCTAGTTACAACCACTTTGACTAGTAAACTTCTTCTAGGATATTATAGAATAAATTGACTTCTTTGACCTTCTAGGGGCTTCTAGATAACTCATGAGGGTTCTACAACTTCACTAAGCCATATATCCTCAATCATGAGGAATTACGTGGCATACCACATATCATCGGAAATGACACGACATGTATTATACATCTAGAATAGTATCCCTTGTGAATTCACTTATCTCCATTACATTATTCCTCAACTAAATGTGGGTTCCTTAACCACACTACAGGGGATACCAAAATTTTCTACCGGACTTTCTTTAAGGGTTTAAATCAATGACAACCAACCCAATTAATCAACATAAGAACCTATTCAATAACAATACATTAAATATTCAATTCTTAAAAACTATAATTACATTTATCATACATCAGACATCCTTGAGTCTTAAAACCCTCCCATACCATCAAGGCACATGTCTAATATAACCATGTCAAATTTTGACACATACAAGCACAATTTGGAGAAATCTCAACACTGGCCTCATTCACTACTAACCATGTAGGGTCGATGGATGTCATTAATCCCTTCACCCGATATAATCCTTAACCCATCAACCATCAAAACACTTACATGTTGGACCCTATAAACTTATTTTGGGATGTCTCAACTTAATAGATTCACGGTTTAATCATATCGAAGAATGCCACAAGAAAAAGACAAATACATGGAAATTGGCATCTTCATCAGGTTTCGCTGTAAAGATTGGTATGTCGGGTTTGATGTTTGTTGGCATCGATGGAAAAATTGGTTCATTATGAATATGATGATGATGAAAATGGAAATGAAAACCATGATAATGGAATTGATGAAGAGAATGATTTCCCTGAGTCTTAAAACCCTCCCATACTGTCAAGGCATGCTCCTAGTCTAAACATGTAAAATTTCAACGCATACAATCACATTTTGAAGAAATTTCAACAATGGTCCCATTCACTGCTCACTGTGTGGGGTCGGTGGATGAAATTGGGGAAGGGAATGTTGGAAGTTCCAAGAAATTTCAAGAGAGTTCCAACAAATATTCTATAGAAGAGAATGGAAAATGATGACAATGAGATTGACGTGCATGATGAAAAATGATGAAAACGTGGCCGATCTTGAAGATTATGTGGGGACATCAGACATAATTGAGTCTTAAAAATATCCCATACCATCAAGGCATGTGTATAGTCTATCCATGTCAAATTTTGATGCATATAGTCACATTTTGAAGAAGTTTCAACATTGGCTCCATTCACTGCTCACTATGCGGCTTCGGTGGATGACATTGGTGAAGGGAATGTTGGAAGTTCCAAGACATTTCAAGAGTGTTTCGGCAAACATTATATAGAAGGGAATGACGAATGATGAAAATGATATTGACATGCATGATGAAAATCGATGAAAACATGGACGATCTTGAAGTTTATGTGGGGACATCAGAAATACTTGAGTCTTGAAACCCTCCCATACCGTCAAGGCATGTGTCTAGTCTAACCATGTCAAATTTTGACACATACAGGAACGAATTGAATAAATTTCAAAATTATCCCCATTCATTGCTTGCTTTGTGAGGTCGGTGGAAGACATTTGTGATGGGTGTATTGGAAGTTCCATGACATTTCAAGAGAGTTCTGACAAATATTCTACAAATGGAAATGACGAATGATGACATTGATACGTCCATGATGAATGTTGATGAAAACATATTGGATGATCTCAAATATTATGTGGGGGCATCATACATCCTTGAGTCTTGAAACCCTCCCATAACATCAAGGCATGTGTCTAGTCTAACTACATCAAATTTCGATGCATAGAGGCACAGTTTGAAGAAATTTCAATGTTGGCCCCATTCACTTCTCATTGTGTGTGGTTGGTGGATGACATTTGTGATGGGTGTATTGGAAGTTCCATGACATTTCAAGAGAGTTTCGAAAAATATTCTATAGATGGAAATGATGAATGATGACAATGAGAAGTGCATGATGAACATTGATACAAACATGGACGATCTCAAATATTATGTGGGGACATCAGACATCCTTGAGTCTTGAAACTCTCCTATACTGTCAAGGCATGTGTCTAGTCTAACCATGTCAAATTTTGATGCATACAAGCACAATTTGAATAAATTTAAACATTGGCCCCATTCACTTCTTACTGTGCAGGGTCGGTGCAGGATGACATTTGTGATGGGTGTATTGGAATTTCCATGACATTTCAAGAAAGTTATGAGAAAGATTCTATATATGTAAATGATGAATGATGACAATGAGACATCCATTATGAACGTTGATGCAAACATGGATGATATCAAATATTATGTGGGGAAATCATACATCCATGAGTCTTGAAACCCTCCCATACCGTCAAGGCATTTTTCTAGTCTAACCATGTCAATTTTCAATGCATACAGGAACAAATTGAAGAAATTTCAACGTTGGCCCCATTCACTGCTCACTATGAAGGGTCAGAGGAAGACATTTGTGATGGGTGTATTGGAAGTTCCATGACATTTCAAGGGCATTCAGACAAATATTCTACATATAAAAATGATGACAATGAGATGTGGACAATCTCAATTATTATGTGTGGGTTTGATGGATGTAATTAATCCATTGACCAGATATAATCCCTAAGCAATTAACCATTAAACTACATAACCCTTGATCCCCAAATCCCTTAGCACTTGACCCTTAATACCTTAAACTGTAACCTATAATCCCTTAACCCTTAATCCCTAGACGCCAAATCCCTATATCCCATAATCCTCAAATCCCCTATCCACTCAACCCCCAACAATTCAACAAATTAACTATTTAGGCATAGTAGGCGTTAAATTGGAATCCAAATAGGAAGAAAAACTAGAAGCTAAAAACAAAGCTAAGTTGGATGCTAACCAGGAAGCTAAACTGGAAGCTAAAGTAGAAGCTAAATTTGAAGATACACTTGGTGCTAAATAGGGTGCAAAATTGGGCGCTAAAGCCAACGCAAAATCAAGCGCTAAGTTAGGTGCTAAATTAGGTGCTAATATTTCCTAATTTAGTGGTGACTTGTGTTGCTTGGCGAAAATAACACCCAAAATAGCGCCATCCCGATAAATAGCACCTACTTTTGCAAAAAAGTGGAGAATAATACATTAAAACAGACAGTGGAAGCAAAAAAGGTAGCTAAAAAGGTAGATAATCACATGGATTTGTTGTAGTGATTGGTGTGCCAATCCTTTTAATAAGACCCATATCCAATTCTTGGATTTAATATTCCATACAAAGGGCCTACTAATGGTTTAAGGGTCATTTTTTGAATTGTTG
>ML782774.1:331196-353634 GCA_009831015.1 Picea engelmannii
GAAAAAATGTGGTGTGATAAAGAGTTAGAGGAAAAAATAAAATTAAGGTATTATAAAGATGTAATCAACCCTAATCTAGAAGATCAAAATTATCTATCTATTTTGCCAAGTGTAAAGAAAAAAATAAGCATTGCTAAGATAAGGACAAAGTCTCACGAGCTCCATAGTGAAACTAGGCATTGGTCAATTCCTAAAACACCATGGGATGAAAGAGTGTGTCACCTTTGTGAAACTAAGAACGTTGAAGATGAAAATCACTTTCTCTTAGATTGTCTAGCCTATACCCATATTAGATCTCATTTTCAAAATATTGACCACACTACCAACCTTCCAAACCTCTTAACTCAACAAAAGTATGGTGATCTTGGAAAACTTCGCTTAATGCTTTTCAAGCACATAAACAAAATTCTAAAGAATCACAAGTAATCACTTACCCTCTCAAGGTCCGATAGACCAATTAGGTCTTAGTGGACGTTAATCATCATCATCATAATCATCATCATCATATAAATTATATATAATTTTTTATATAAAGTATGTTTTTATTTTATTTTCAGTTTTTTTTATAAAATTTTATGATTCTTTGAAATTTTTAATATAATGTTTTAGTTTAGGGATTTTACAAATTTTTGTTTTTTTGAAATTTGAATTTTTTTTTTTAATTAATTCTCTTTTTGTTTTTTGTTTTTTACGTTTCAAGGGTTATTTTGGTTATTATTTTTTTTAAATATGTATATATTTTTTTCGATTATTGTTTTTGTTGGAAATTTTAATTTTTTCACTTTTTTTTTTCGACGCTTTTTTTAATGTTTTTTTTTTTTAATATAATTTGGGTTTTGAATATATTTTTTTGAATGTGTTTTTTGCTTCATTTAAAAAAACAAAAGTTGCAAAGATTTTGTCCTTTCTATTTATTTATTTTTCAATATAAATTTAAGAAGAAAAACAAATGTTAGTAAATAAAATTTTAAGTGACCATTTTGTATCCAATTTTGGGTGTTTTTTTTTTTTTGCATAGGGATCTATTGTCAAAACCATGGTTTCAATTAGGTTTAAATGAGCCATAATTTTAACATTTAGAAAAAACTTTTTTCTTTAGTTATCGTTAGTTTTTTATTTAGGTGTTAATTTTAAGGTTTCTCTAAGCTATTGTATGAGTTTTGAAGGTCATGCTTGAAAAATGTTGTAATTTTGACTCCATTTGAAAAAATGGTGCTACTGGTAGCACCACTTTTTGATTTGGGGTTGATTTTCATGTTTTTCATGCAAAAATATGTGTTTTCTGGGTTAGAGTTCTTGTTTCGAGGTCATAGTTCTCGTTAAGTTGGTAATATTGTTTACCCCATCGATTGATGAGGGTGGTATGATCACCCTTCTCCACATCCTCCTAATCCTCCTTCACCTCACCCAGATCATGAGGCAACACATATTCCTCATCCTCCTCTTTCACCTTACCTAGATGAGCATTTCAGACCTATTCCTCATCCTCCTCTTTCACCTCACCTAGATGAGCATGCCAGACCTATTCTGCATCCTCCTCTTTCACCTCACCTAGATGAGCAGACATGACCTATTCATCATCCATCATCTTCCACTATAGACCAAGCCTCCACTATTGTTGTAGATATACAAATTATTTCATCATCTATACCAGATATGTTATAACAATTAATTGACTTGTCCATGATATATATGTGTGTGTGTGTGTGTGTGTGTGTGTGTGTGTTAATGTTTTACTTATATAGCTAGCAATTACGGTTCTTCTTTATTATTACAATCATTTAGCACATTAGTTGTATAAATAAGATCAATGAAAGAGAGGAAATCACATAAACAATAGAGACACATAGATTATCCTGGGAAACCCTCATGGGGAAGAAAACCCAACAAAATCTTTCTTAATATAGATAGACCAAATATCGAACAAAATATCCTCCTCTACTCCTTCACTAGGAAGAGTAGTGCACCACTTAACTAAGAAATACCAAGAGATAGACGATGACATCACCCTTAGTTGCAATAGGTTCTCCTCTGAGAATTGCATATTGCAGAGATGAGTCTGTGTGTGTCCAAATGAGGTGTTGGCCTCTCTTATAAATAGTGGTCCAGACAACCTGTAATTAGGTCTAGGCCAACCTATCACTTTACCCTCTTAATTTACAATTAAATGTCAAGGTACAATAGGGTCAACTTTTACAAAGGCACAATAGGGCCTAATTAATAAACATAATATAATAATATTATTCAACACTCTCTCTCTCAGGTAGAATATTCTTCGAAGTTACAATATTTCAACACTCGCCCTTAACAAGAAGGGTATTCTACTGAAAACATTAATAACAACTGACTAGACTCAATACATCATAAAGAGGAGGGGACATCATCATCAACACCAAGAACACAGTTGGTCATATCTATAAATCATCGAAATTTTTTCTCATCATCAATATCATCATCATTTACAACATGGAGCTGGAGTAACATCATCATCAACAAAAACAACACGACGTTGGAACAACAACATCAATCAACAACATGAATCTGGAACATCAACATCAATATCACGAATCTGGAACAACAACATCAACAGAAACATAATGAGGCAGGTGCATCAACAACAACATTTGTGGTACTCTGACAGAGAATCCTTACTAGACCTTCAGGATCTGTCCAGGAATCATAACATTCCTCATGATATAGAATCCTAACTAAGCTACCACTATTGACCATAGTTGGCATATACATGCACATGTACTCTGACATACCATCCTTACCGGACCTTCGGGATATGCCCAGGGATGATCAATCCCCTAGGATATAAAATCCTAACTGAGCTACCCACTGTTGGTTAGGATAACATAGTATCATCAACATCACTCCCCCTTTTGAGGGAGGTCCTTTAGGACTACACCAAGCTTGTATCGGAAGTACTCAAACTTCACATGATATAGAGGCTTAGTCAACACATTTTCTACCTTCTCATCTATGCCAACATACTGGAGCTTCACAACTCCCTTATGTACCAAGTCATGAATGTAGTGGTATTAGATCTCAATGTGCTTCATATTATTGTGGAACACTGGGTTCTCTATCATATTTATGCAACTATGGTTATCACAAAAGATCACGGTAGCATCCATCTCTAGTTCAAATAGACTTGTCAACAACTTTCAAATCCATATGGCTTCACAAGTGGCAGAGTATGTTGCAATGTACTCTGCTTCTTACATACTGAGATAAATAATGGATTTCTTCCTACTTTTCCATGAAGTCATGGCTGACCCCAAACTGAAACAATATCCTGAAGTGCTTTTTCTGTCTGAAGCATTTCCAGCCCAATCTAAATCAGTATAGTCATACAATCTGAAGTCACAATCTCCATTATAACACAGGCCATAGTCCAATGTACCCTTAAGGTATCTCATCACATGATTTGTAGCTACAAGGTGAACATGTTTGGGCTCCACCAGATACTAACTCAAGGTATTCACAACAAAGAATATATCTATTCTGGTGTTAATCAAATACATCAACGAACCAATCATTTGTCTGTATGGAGTAACATCAACTATCTCTGACGAAGTATCATCCAATGATTTCAGATTCGTCTCCATAGGAGTGGACATGGCTCTACAGTCCATCATCTTGATTCTCTTCATAATTTCCACAACATACTTTCCTTAACTAAGGAAAATATCTTCTGGGCTCTGCCATACTTCAATACTTAATAAATAATGCATCGGTCATAGGTCCACATTTCGAATTCAGCGACAAGCTTCTTCTTACAATCTGTGATGATATTTTCTTCATCTTTCAAGAATAATCCATTCACATATAGCAACAATATAATTGGTCCATCATTCTAAATCTTGAAGTAAAGGTTGGGATCAACTTTAATCTTGGTAAATCCCAAGCTCATGAGAAAACTATCAATCATGCCATACCAATCTCTTGGAGCTTTCTTCAACTTGGAGACATGAGTCTTCATGTTCTATGCTACAAAACCAAATTTTCACATCACATTGTACCAACCTGGTACACTTGCTCAGATGCAACTCAATCTGCATAATCATGTGTTGGTTCTATGTGCTTTCTGAAAAGCACTATCTATCTCACTTCCTGAGAGTATGTCCTCTACTTTTTATGCAATTGATTCTTCTGGAACCGGAACTCTGCACCTGCAACTTCTATTTATGAAGTTGAGAATGACTGCTCCATTCCCACTGTAACTGTTTCCTTCTGAGAGTATCTCCTCTACTCTATCATGAAAACAACTTCATATGAAACTAAGAGTGGCTCAATAACTGATACTGAAAGTGGCTCTTCTTATTTCATGGAGGTAACACTATCTGCTATAGTCATGTCTCCATGTCCCGACTCATGTACTACACCAACTGGCACTGGAGATAACTCAATCTCAAATACAAGGATTGTCATACATGCTCCCTATGAATCTCATATGGTGTCAACTTCTTTTAATGAATCATGTTAGTTCTATATATACTTCTTTTGATTATTGGAGCAAGTGTCTTGTCATAGTCTTCTCCCTCTTTCTAGGAAAATCCCATGGACACAAATCAAGCTTTGTACATCTTTGTGTTGTTATCTAAAACACGATTGATATGTTAGATCAATCTTGGAAGTCACCACTGAATTCTCTTATGGTCTTAAGGAAAAATCCATATCCCAGTCCTTCTAAATGTCTTCCTCCTCTGTCATTTAAAAAAGGGAATATTCTCAGGAGATTTCAAGTCTCCTAGATATATCTTAAGCTATGACCTAGTCTTCTCAACTCATGGCATCTATCTGCCACTACTAGAATATGTATCTTTTTCCCATTTGATCCTTTCTGAGATTAGGCTTATTCTGAGTCTTGATTTCTTCTGAGTCTACAAATACTTCATAGTCTCTATAGGATATACTTGGTGTTGAATACCAAGTCTTAATATGAAAAGTTGAGTCAAACTTCAAACATATTCTACTTCCTATCAAGGTGGCTTTATTATCCATTGACCATGTCTACTCTGAGTTCTATTCTAATGTTTGGTCATATTTGGAGCCTTCTGCTCCTTACAATCAATCTCCATATGAGATACTCTATATCTCAAAAGTAGCTTCTTATTCATCTTCTTTGGTACAAGGATGTATACATTCATGTATACAACCTGGATAGTCTTCTCCATGTCTCATCTAATATGTTTCCTTTTGCAACCATCACTATAGCTTCCACAGGGTTATCCCCTGTAACATGCCCGAAACAAGAACAACAAGGGAGAAATAGTAGACAAGAATAATACTCTTTATAATAAAATAAAAACAATAGTGAGAACAATCGTCACAGTAGCTCCTTCAGAGCTATCACTTGTGACCTGCCTGAAAGAAGGTTCAAAATTAAGAAATACAATAATAATAAATGAGAGCAACACTCTTCTAGTGTTGTGATCAATCATTCCTACATGGTAACCTGGAAACAAAATAAGAAGTTTCTCCTAGAGGAGATGTTATTTGTATCTATTAAATGATTACAATAATAATTTATCTCAATAATGCTCACATGCTGCCAAGTATAAAACTTTTCAAAGATTTCTATCACAAATATAATGATTGCTTGTAATGAAGCAGTTATCAAACTTGACATGTGAAAATTTGAATCTTATCAACTTAATCAATCAAACCTGGAACCTGGAGTCTTATCCTCAAGAATGAGTGTGTTTCTTTTCTTCCGAGTCTCCTTCACTCAAGATGACAAGTACTTTCTTCAACCTGTCCTCTGTACTCAGACAATATGCTATCTTGATAGAAATCCGAGTTAGGGAATTGTTGACGGGCGTAAGTCACACACCGTCAACTGGAAGGTCAAATCTGGACCGGGGTTGTCTAAATAACCCAAGCCGTTTGGAATGAAATGACCCGACGGGTTTAATGGCTTCATTGGCCAAATAAAGTCCTAAAAATAATAAAAGAAATTAAACTAATCTAAAATCTATGATTCTAACAAATGATATATTACTTACTAATGTTTATTAAAAAGAAACATGAATATACAAATGATTATAAACAATCTATATACAGTTTACAAGGTTTACTTAAAATCTTGCAAAAATGAATGTTTATAATAATGTTTCAAAATAAGATAAAGTAAGAACATAAATCTTTTTGTTTTTTTAAATGTTTAAATATTTTAAACTATTAAATACTAAGTAAATACAATTGAAACAATGACACAAAAACAGTCAAAGCTAGATAATCCAATCATCGTCTCATTCATATATACACAAATATGAAAAAAAGAAAGCAATGCACTTACTAACCTCTCACTGATCAACAATACTAAGATAAATTCATCTCTCTGTATTTGTATGAGCTCCTCTTAACCTGTGTCAAGTGTAAACCTATGACAAAATCAAGCATAATACTTCCTGAAGAAATTCAAGGAAGTGTTTCATATTCTGGAGCGAGTTTATAACGACAGAAAGACACATAATTATATATCTTGTGACCTTGAAATGTCCAATAATTGAAAATGAAATAAATTTCAATTCTTAGGAATGGTGTTACCAGCTATCTAGCATCAAATGTAAACACAAAATACTTGAATAGATGAACAGTCACAGATATAAACTAAACCAAAAGATAATGAAAAACATAAAGAAAAACATGCTATACAAAATTATATGCAGAATAATCTAAAACTAATTCAATACAAATAAAGTTTCAAATTCAAAAATTATATGAGAAACAATATTAACATTGCACAATCTACAAAAGCACAAAATCCAAAGAGTGAATTGTTTTCTCATATAGTTTCAACAAAATATGTTCATCATATGGTCTAGGAAGAACTTTTGGAATAATAGATTTTTAAAGATTGAAAAAAATAATATATAAATGATAGCAATTAACCATATATTGATAAAAAATGACTAAAGCTAATTTAAATCAATGCATAATCAATTATTCAAATAATATGAAGATATTATAACGAAAATAAAACCATTTTTCTCACAGGACAAAAGCCATTAAGCAACCGGGAATTCCATATTCTTCTTTGAAAATACTTGTCCATTCTCCCAAACATTCCAATCATCCGATACTCCATTGTAACATCCCGCTCTGGCACACTGAGAAAACTTATTCTTGGAGGACACTTGCTCGCAAGTGATCTGGACTATATGATATTAAAACATTTGTCCTTGATTATGATGCATTATGATAAATGACATGATGTTTTTCTTCATTGACATAGGCAGGTGCTATTGACTCGGTTTTACTGAGTGTGCAGGATTTTGGACCTTGAGGATGCAGAGGCATCGGCGGAATCCCTTGGACTCTGGATCGAGTCAGGGAGTGTGCTATTGGGGTTTGATTGTTTTACTGTGATTTTAGTACATTTGATTAGATGATATGATGTGGACATGTCTGACATGATTGTTGATGATGCAGGCTGATGATAGCTTGCCGACCAGACTCACATATGGAGTAAAGGGGCCACACACATGACTACCAGAGAGGTTGAGGGAGAGGTGTGGACAACAACCCTGTCACAGCCTACTAGCACTCCCGCTGTGGCTCGAACTGTAGGTTAACGATTACCTAGTTCGAGGGGACCCACGATGCCGTGAGGGAAGACTGCAACAGTCACTCACGATGATTCTAAGGGGAGCGCAATAAGGCGGGGGCCTTATTCCTTAGAATCCCTTAGTCTCCCACAAGTTCACCTGGCGGAGTATTGACTCCAGGGGTTATTGATGTCTACCAATCATTCAAGAGGCGAGTGACACCCTTGGAGCACATGGTGCATCCTGAAGGGCATGTCACGCAAAAGAAACAAACGAGGCGAGTGGCACCCTTGTAGCACGTGGTGCATCCTGAAGGGCACATCGCGCAAAAGAAACAAACGAGGCGAGTGGCACCCTTGGAGCATGTGGTGCATCCTGAATGACACGTCACGTTGATGATGATGAAGGAACAAACCTATATGGCCCTAAGACATTTAACACATTAAGAAATTCTTAATGAACTTCCCTAATTAAATGTCGCCCAGTTCAAAATCTAAGTCCTAAGTCTAAAACTTCTCTAAGGTAAAATTTTGTCTAAACCTTAAGAAAAATACCCTATAAAAATAAAAAAATAAAAATTAAACTGAAAACTACTTAAGTAATTGTTTTAGTCTTCATAAAATTTTTAGGGTAAAATGAAGAGAGTAAGAATTTAATTAAAATCAGTGGATTTAAAATTGTAAAGAAGAATTTAATTGTTTAACTTGTGAAAGTGTGAAAGATATTAAATTATTAATAAAAAGGAAAAGAGGTTAAATTGCGCAACTGCCATTTTTGGCTCTAATAAAGAGGGGAAAGAAGGGAATAATAAAAATTAGGAAACTAAGGAATGGAGGAAACATAATAAAGGCAATAAGGGGACTTAGGGTAAAAAGCGAGGTCAACTTAGTAAAGAATCTGCAATAAAGAACCTTGTAAATTTGAACTAAATTGGCAACTTCATTTTAGGGAAAGTATTTAAACCTGTAAGGGAATCTAGGAACACCTAGGAGTAAATTTAGGAGCAACTCTAGGTGGGTGAGGGAAATGAAACAATTATTATTTTAAAGAAAATGTTTATTGGAGGAAAGTGGGGGATGGACGACACTTGTACGAAGGAGAATTATTAGAAGATTTTTATTAAAACTTAAATTAAATGAGATGTAGGGAAAGTTTGGGAAGTTCTAAAAATCTATAAAAGAGAGGAAGGAAGAGGAAGAAAGGCATCAGTTGTGAGCGTAACGTTACGCTGCCGGAATTGTGACTTGACCGGTTACTTGTGGGGAGTTGGATTTTCCCAGCTCGGATAGGAGTGGTAGCTCGACCTTGCGAGGCGAGATGGGAGCTAGACGTACCATCTGGATAGTGTGTGGCCCCTTTGCAGCTTGTGGGGCTAAGGGGGAAGCAAAGTACCCCTAGCGTTGGCTGGGAGGTACCAGTGAGGTCTCAACGGTTGGTGAGCAGGAGCGGCACGAAGCACGCAGACGTCATTCGAGGCAGGCGACAAGGCAAAGATACGCTCATTATTTTGTGGAGTAGAAAGCACTAGGAATTTATGCTTAGATCTGAATGAGGATTATAAATGATGTCGGCATGATTACTCATAGTTTTATCTTGTTTTCATTCATGTTTACATCTCGCTGGACATTTCTGCATAATCCTTCTTGTCTGTGTTTTACTACCTTGAAATTTAATTGATGGCGAAGCTCTTATCTCTGCATTCATATTTTGATGATTGAACCTGCACTGTGTTGTACCACCTCACTCGTAACTTAACCCTGCGACTGTTGATGGTCCTTTTTCTATGCATTTTTGTCTCTACACAGTAATAATGGATGAATTTGTTTGAGCTTTTGCCCATTCGTTGAATGCCTAAAATTATATGGTCTGCGTTCTGGTTGGGGTTCTACCTTTCCTTGGTTGTTATCCTTGCTTCTGCGCGAATCTTAGTGGCTATATTTTCCCGAACGTTTTTATCTGCATTTAAAAATTTGGAGGGTAGTTTTACAGTCTTGACACTCACTGTTAGTTAAATGCATTGTTGTATATATATTTGGTGGCGTTTCAATGTCGAATTCGTTCGGCATCTGATATCTACTTCTTACCTCTGCCCTTTTTTTTGATAAAAAAAATTCGAATTGGTACTGTATTGGCAAATCATTTTGTATCTGACATATAGTTAATACCGCTGCAAATTGCATAGATATAAAACTATTAAATTGGAATCGTTCTATAATGGGCGTAAGGGAATTTTTCTTTTCTTAAGATTAGTTGGAGATTTCGTTCTGGCAATTTCGGGCTAGCATTTTGTTCCTGGCATTCTGAATATAAGTTTAATTCTAAGATTTAGTTTCTGAATTTCATTATGTCTGTGTTATGGCATTTTCGTTGTCATAGATACTGCAAATTTTGGGTGGAAAACCTTTAAATTCGCCTCTACCTCTGCAAATTAAAAACTTCTATCTCCACCCTTGCAAACTGTGTTAAAAATCTAGAAAATTACACTACTCGGAAACTGTAATAGATTCGTACCTACCCGCCTCTTCCACTGTAAACAAAATCGCACCAATTCGCCCCTACCAACAGTGTTCAATCCGTAACCTTTCGCCCTGCACATTGAATTAAAAATCATAAATATTTATCTCTGCAAGTCGCATCATGCATGGCGGTGAGGGGGGGTTCTTCTCTGACGTGGTCAGTTGAATTCGCCCAAGTTAATTCTTACCTTGTTACTGTTGCCTTGATAGTTTCGCTTGGGATTCTGACCTCTGGCTGACACTCACCGCGTTGTTTTTATTGTTGTTAATTTATGCCTTTCGGCTTGGGTAGGACCCTTGGAAATGGACCTGGGAAGTTGACATTGACAAATTGACTTCTGGAAACTATGACCTGGTGAATTTAAGTTGTTGTTCGTGAAGGTTATTTCCTTTAAGAGTGACAAACCTTTTTGTTTTTTTCTCTCTAAATAAATAGTCTGCTAATTTTCGTTATAGAAGGATTGAAAGGTTTAGATGATTTTGCTCCATTATATCCCGGCTCTGGAAATGAAAACAAGTAAAAGTGAGTAAAATTTTATAACATTGAAGATACTCCTTTACAAGAGTTTCCAAATTAGACTTGCCATTTAAAAATTTACTCAGAAGGAGAGACTGAGAATGGTACACTCTGGTTAATAAAATAAACCCTCATGGAGTTAGTTCACGTGGAAGACAAACCTTTTTCACCTACTACCCATAGATCTAAGGTCTAAGATCCAAGTGAAGTAACAATGTTGATAATAGTCCTAAATTTTTGTGATAACTTTTCTGTATCCAAACGGATTTCTGTGGGTGGAAGAAAAGTTTCAAGAATAATTGTGTTAGTTATTCTTGTTGACTAGAAATCAACATTGGTGAATCTAGGTCAGAATTAGGGTTAGTGGGGTGAAAGGTCAATATGGCTGGCCACAATGGTGATAATAGTTACTGAATTTGCAAGTTTTTAAAAATAGAATGTAATGAAGTTATCATTATGGTAATGATATTGTAGCTTCCTTGTTAATAATACCATATAAGATGTAATGTGATTATTATCTTATTGAAGGATAAGTGAGATAAATGTAATATTGATTATTACTTTATGGTGTATTATTAATGTAATGTCCTTGAATTAAGCACATTGAAATTAATGTAACGTAATGTAAAGAATGATTATGTAATGGAATGTTAGTGAAATGTTAATGTAATGTAATGTAAGGTAATGTAATGAAATGCTACTGTAATGTAATTTAATGTTATTTATTGGCAGGGTTATGGCAATATAAAATGCCATGTTGATGTTGTTATGATAATATAAATTGTGATGTGGTGGTGGTAATGTTATTGAAATTTTATGGTATTGGTAATGTTGTTAAAGTTGTTGGATTTGTTAACAAAAATGTAATGTCATTGAACTAAGCGCAATCAATTATTATGAGTTAGTAAATGAGGAATAACTATCAATTGAATTTACATTAATTCCAAAGGGTGGATTGGGTAACACGTCGATTATTGGAATTTAAATGGAGAATTTAGTCTGTAATTAATACCAATTGAGTCGTAGAAAATGCCTTGTCTTAACCATGTTGGGTCGTTGTCGGAGTCCTTCTGACTTGCGCCTGCCGTAGAGGATGTGGTAGTTCTTTTAATTATTGTTGTACTTGGTTGTAATCCTTAATTGCTTGGTCTACTTGTATCGGGCGAGATGTAGATGCCTCCATGTTCCTCAGAACAATGGCTAGCCCTGAGACCTTAAATGGTTAAAATCGATGGGAACCTGGGCTTGAGCGTTGATTATGTGTCGTGGAGGTCCTAACCATTGCAGGGTAGGACGGGCGGGTAGTCAGTCTTATTATGGTCGGTTGATTTTCATTCATTGTTTGCTGAGGTTTATGTGCATCTTAGATCTTATGTTGTCATCACATTTCATGCATCATGTTCGTCGTCATATGGCGACGCAGAGTCGAATATATTTATTATCCTTGTACACACACGCACACACACACACAAACAAAAAAAAAATTGCACCTGTTGTAAGAGGTTGTCGTTGTAACAAGGAGGATCGTTACATATGGTATTAGAGTGGGTTCGACCTGTGACTTGGGATTGCTACGGATTTCGTTGACATGATTTGATTATACTGTTTCTAATCGAGTTGATTGTGTGCGTACAGGTAATCATGGTTAGAGGATGTTGCGGAGGCAGATGACGGGGTGCTAGGGGAGGAGGCACGACACCTCTAGTAGCATCCACACCTGAGGGGTCTAACCCCCAGGGAGACGAGCAGGTTCTCGAAAAGGAGCAGATAGCAGTTGGCGATGTTGTCAGGATGATGAGATCTTTTCAGCGCATGTCCAAGGCATTGATCAGCCGTTTGGACAGAGATGAGGCCAGGGTGTCATCACCCACCAAGGTTTCACTGCGCGCACCGGCCGTTGCTGGTAGCATTCACCGTGAACTCGAGAAGGTCAAGTTTCCCGAGTTCTTTGGTGCCCTGGACGGCGCAGCCGCCGAGGCATGGTTGGAGAACATGGCGATGTGCTTTGCACTTCGCAATTATACCTCCAAAATGAAGGTCCACATGGAGATCTTTCAACTGAAGGGGAGCGCTCTTCTATGGTGGAAGATGCTCCTGCCGCAGTTGAACATGGCCGTCGAAGACGTGTGATGGGAACTATTCGAGGAATGGTTCTGAGAGAGGTACCTTTCAAAGGAATTCATTGAGTGTCATCTCAACGAGTTCAACTCTTTATGAAAAGTAGGTCATACGGTGCCCGAGTATGAGGCACGTTTTATGGAGCTGCTTCGGTATTCTCCACACCTTAACACAGAGAGGCTTAAGGTCAACTGGTTCATGTTTGGCCTTAACGGAAGCCTGCATGCAAAGGTTAGGATTTTGATGCCTCAAACATTGCACAATGTCATCCAAAAGGCCCTCATAGTAGAGGAGGAGCTTATTAGTGGGGGTCAGACCAGGACTCCAGCGAGACCAGCAGGGCAGGTTTCATCTGGAATACAGCAGCACCAGACACCAGCGAGACATATGCTAGGATATCATGGCTTCTAGAGGGGATCCACTTTCACCACACCCCGACAACCGCCGCATCAACAACGGACACCTTATAGGGGACCACAACATCAACAACAGCGTCGACCGCAGCAGCAACAGTTTAGGCATGTTCAGCAGAACAGACTAGGGTTTCAGGTCGGTGGGCCGTCATCTTCTACTTCGGGTACCAGGACTACTAGGCTGAAGAAGGGGTGTTGGATGTGTGGGGAGCCACACTACTAGCGCGACTATCCTGTGGAGAGGGCCAGAGCATCTGGATCAGCCAGACCCACTACAGTGGGAGATATGGGCAAGGCCCATCAGATTCATGCAACGATGAGAAACCACCAGGTAGAGCACCAATCAACTGTGCTCAAGACGACAGGTACTGTTGCTGACCAGAACCTTAATATTTTGATAGATCTCAGTGCTACCGAGAGTTTCATTTCTGGTGCAATGCTAAAAAGGATTAAGGTAAAAGCAGCCGAACAAGACAAGTTTAGCTTCATAGAGATGGCTTCTGGAGCCAAGCAGAAGGTTGGAGGAAAGGCTACGGGATGTGCCCTTAACCTGGGAGAGTTTGTCATGAGGACCAACTTGTACGTCATGATATTAGGATCTTATGATGTCGTAATTGGTATGTATTGGTTGGAATTGCATGAGGTGATACTCAACTGTAAGACAAAATAGTTGTGCTTGATTGATGACGAGGGACAGAGACGTGTGATTGTAGGATGGAACCAGGGAGTTTCCCTGAGGTTTGTCTCTTTCTTACAGTTACGGAAGAGTATGCGCAAGGGGTGAAATATTTATGCAATCCTTGCATTAAACAAGAAGGGAGTAGCGAAAGGTCTTGTGGACCTTCCAGTGGTGAAGGAATTTGTGGACGTATTTCTAGAGGAGTTACCTGGGATGCCGCTAGAAAGGGAGTTGGAGTTTACTATAGACCTAAAACCGGGGATTGACCCGATAGCAAGAATGCCTTATCGGATGTCGACCCCAGAGTTACAAGAGTTGAAAATGCAACTGAAGGAGTTTTTGGAATTGGGACTGATACGTCCTAGTGTGTCACCATGGGGTGCACCGGTTATTTTCATATGAAAGAAGGACAGATCGTGGAGGATTTGCATTGACTACTATCAACTGAAGAAGGCCATAATCAAGAATCAGTATCCCTTGCTGATAATTGATGATCTGTTCGATCAAATGAAGGGTGCGACAGTGTTCTCCAAGATTGATTTGTGATCAGGGTATCACCAGTTGCGGATCAAGGAGGATGACATCCCTAAGACCACCTTTAGGATGAGGTTTGGACATTACGAGTTTACTGTTTTACCATCTGGACTGACAAATGCCCCAGGAGTATTTATGAGTTTCATGAATGGGGTGTTCCGTGAGTACTTGGAAAAGTTCGTCCAAGTGTTCATTGACGATATTTTTATATACTCTCAGACTATGGAGGAGCATGAAGAGCACTTGTGCTTGGTACTATAGTGTCTGAGAGAGCACAAATTGTATGGGAAGTTGTCCAAATTCTCTTTTTATCAATCGAGGATTCACTACTTACGGCATGTCATCTCCTACGAAGGTATCGCCGTGGATCTAGCCAAGGTTGAGGCTATTATGGAATGGCCTGTGCCGATGAGTGTTACAGAAGTGCGTAGCTTTATGGGTTTAGCAGGATACTATCAACGGTTTGTCGAGGGATTTTCGAAGATAGAAAATCCGATCACAAAATTGTAGAAGAAAAACAAGAAGTTTGTTTGGACCGAGAAATGTGCAGAAGCATTTCAGAGGCTTAAAGAGTTGTTGATGATAGTGCCGATACTAAAGGTCCTTGACATGGACGCGGACTTCTTGGTATGCACAGACGCATCCAAGGAAGGTTTAGCAGAGTCTTGATGCAAGACAGACGAGTAATTGCTTACATTTCGAGGAAACTGAGAAGGCATGAGGAAAACTACGTGACGCATGATTTGGATTTATTAGCCATAGTATATTCCTTGAAGGTTTGGAGACACTACCTTGTTGGATGAAAATTTGAACTAAAGACTGATCATTGTGGACTACAACACATTTTTACGCAAAGCGACTTGAACGCGCAACAACAACATTGGTCGGAATTGCTTAGCGAGTATGACTTTGAGATTACTTAGATAAAGGGAATAGTGAACTAAGTGGCAGATGCTTTGAGTCAGAGTCCACACATCTTTTCAATGTTTCCTCTTCAGATGAAGCTACATGAGAAGATTCTCACTTTACAATGTGACAATGATTGGTACAAAGAGGTCGAGGGTTTTATTGGACAAAACACAATGATGGTACCACGATATGAGGGATATTCATTTGATAGCAATGGGTTATTAAGGTTTAAAAGTCGGATTTACGTACCGCCAAACGACGAGTTGAGGATTTTGATCCTGAGCGAGGCTCATAGAGAAGTGTGCATGGCTCACCCGGGAGTCACAAAGATGAGGGAAGATCTTAAACCCTTATTCTTCTGGAGGGGAATGAAGGCCGACATAGTTAACTATGTGGCCAGGTGTCTAGAGTGTCAGTAGGTAAAGGCTGAACATAGACACCTAGCAGGATTACTACATCCACATGCCATTCTAGAATTGAAATGGGAGGTCCTTTCGATGGATTTTATTGTTGGATTGCCACTAACAACAAGGAGACATGACTCGATTTTCATAGTAGTAGACACTCTGATGAAGAGTGATCACTTTATTCCTGTGCATACGACATATCAGGCACCTAACATTGCTAGAGTTTTCATCAGTGAGATTGTGAGGCTGCATGGCATACCTAAGAGGATTATATCCAATCGAGGATCGGTGTTTACTGGATGATTTTGGATGAGTTTCCAAGAGGCCTTGGGAACCCAGCTTAACTTTAGTACTGTGTATCACCTGGAGACTGACGGGAAGATAGAACAAATGAACCAAACCTTGGAAGACATGTTGTGCATGTACGTGATGGACAAACAAAAGTGTTGAGAAGAATTCTTGCCACTAGTGGAGTTCGCTTACAACAACAGTTACCAGAGCACCATTAAGATGACACCTTTCAAGTTTCTTTATGAGCGACCGTGTCGGACGCCCTTGATTTTGGATCGGCTTGAGGATAGGATCCTGGTGGGACCAGAAGCGATCCAAGAAATGGAAGAGCAAATGAAAACCATAAGACAAAGGATTAAAGAAGAGCAGGATCGATACAAGAGCTATGCCGATGCGCACCGAGTCAACTGCAGTTACGAGATCAACGATCGAGTCTTCTTACGGTTTAAACCACATAAGACTTTGATCAAGTTTGGAAAGGGAGCTGAACTCTCTCCTAGGTTCATGGGACCTTTCGAGATTGTGGAGAGAAAGGGGCCCGTGGCCTATTGACTAGACTTGCCTGATTCTTTGAGGCGAATGCACGATGTTTTTCATGTATTTGTTTTGAGACATTATATTAGTGGTCCTACACATGTGATTGACATGAGTTCCTTACAGGTATCGGACAAGGGAGCACTCACGGCTGAGCGGGTCCACATCTTAGATCATCGCGTTTGACAGTTACGATGTCGAACGATAGATCAGGTCAAGGTCCAGTGGGACAATTATAGTCCGCAATCGATGACCTGGGAGGACGCATATGATATGCGCCAGCAGTTTCCATTTTTGTTTGATAGATAGACTTATGATACTGTGATACATTTATTTCAACATTTATACCATGAAACTTCGAGACAAACTTTAGACCAAGAGGGGGTGTATGTAACATCCCGCTCTGGTGCACTGAGAAAACTTATTCTTTGAGGACACTTGCTTCTAAGTGATCCAGACTATATGATATTAAAACATTTGTCCTTGATTATGATGCATTATGATAGATGACATGATGTTTTTCTGCATTGACATAGGCATATTCTATTGACATGGTTTTACTGAGTGTGCAGGGTTTTGGACCTTTAGGATGCAGAGGCATCGACGAAATTCCTTGGACTTTGGATCGAGTCAGGGAGTGTGCTATTAGGGTTTGATTGTTTTACTATGATTTTAGTACATTTGATTAGATGATATGATGTGGACATGTCTGACATGATTGTTGATGATGCAAGCTGACGATAGCTTGCCAACCAAACTCACATATGGAGTAAAGGGGCCACACACATGACTACCAGAGAGGTTGAGGGAGAGGTGTGGACAACAGCCCTGCCACAACCTACTAGCACTCTCACCGTGGCTCGAACTGTAGGTTAACGATTACCTAGTTCGAGGGGACCCACGATGCTGTGAGGGAAAAATGCGACAGTCTCTCACGACGATTCTAAGGGGTGTACAATAAGGCGGGGGACTTATTCCTTAGAAGCCCTTAGTTTCCCACAAGTTCACCTGACGGAGTATTGACTCCAGGGGTTATTGATGTCTACCAATCAGTCGAGAGGCGAGTGGCACCCTTGGAGCACGTGGTGCATCCTGAAGGGCACGTCGTGCAAAAGAAACAAAAGAGGCGAGTGGCACCCTTGGAGAACGTAATGCGTCCTGAAGGGCACGTCACGCAAAATAAACAAACGAGGCGAGTAGCACCCTTGGAGCACGTGGTGCATCCTGAAGGGCATGTTGTGTTGATGATGATGAAGGAACAAACCTAGATGGCCCTAAGACATTTAACACATTAAGAAATTCTTAAACAACATCCCTAATTAAATGTCGCCCAGTTCAAAATCTAAGTCCTAAGTCTAAAACTTCTCTAGGGTAAAATTTTGTCTAAACCCTAAGAAAAATACCCTATAAAAATAAAAAAATAAAAATTAAACTGAAAACCACTTAAGTAATAGTTTTAGTCTTCATAAAAATTTTAGGGTAAAATGAAGAGAGTAAGAATTTAATTAAAATCAGTGGATTTAAAATTGTAAAGAATAATTTAATTGTTTAATTTGTGAAAGTGTGAAAGATATTAAATTATTAATAAAAAGGAAAAGAGGTTAAATTGCGCAACTGCCATTTTTGGCTCTAATAAAGAGGGGAAAGAAGGGAATAATAAAAATTAGGAAACTAAGGAATGGAGGAAATATAATAAAGGCAAGAAGGGGACTTAGGGTAAAAAGAGAGGTCAACTTAGTAAAGAATCTGCAATAAAGAACCTTCTAAATTTGAACTAAATTGGCAACTTCATTTTAGGGAAAGTATTTAAACCTGTAAGGGAATCTAGGAACACCTAGGAGTAAATTTAGGAGCAACTCTAGGTGGGTGAGGGAAATGAAACAATTATTATTTTAAAGAAAATGTTTATTGGAGGAAAGTGGGGGATGGACGACACTTGTACGAAGGAGAATTATTAGAAGATTTTTATTAAAACTTAAATTAAATGAGATGTAGGGAAAGTTTGGGAAGTTCTAAAAATCTATAAAAGAGAGGAAGGAAGAGGAAGAAAGGCATCAGTTGTGAGCGTAACGTTACGCTGCCGGAATTGTGACTTGACCGGTTACTTGTGGGGAGTTGGATTTTCCCAGCTCGGATAGGAGTGGTAGCTCGACCTTGCGAGGCGAGATGGGAGCTAGACGTACCATCTGGATAGTGTGTGGCCCCTTTGCAGCTTGTGGGGCTAAGGGGGAAGCAAAGTACCCCTAGCGTTGGCTGGGAGGTACCAGTGAGGTCTCAACGGTTGGTGAGCAGGAGCGGCACGAAGCACGCAGACGTCATTCGAGGCAGGCGACAAGGCAAAGATACGCTCATTATTTTGTGGAGTAGAAAGCACTAGGAATTTATGCTTAGATCTGAATGAGGATTATAAATGATGTCGGCATGATTACTCATAGTTTTATCTTGTTTTCATTCATGTTTACATCTCGCTGGACATTTCTGCATAATCCTTCTTGTCTGTGTTTTACTACCTTGAAATTTAATTGATGGCGAAGCTCTTATCTCTGCATTCATATTTTGATGATTGAACCTGCACTGTGTTGTACCACCTCACTCGTAACTTAACCCTGCGACTGTTGATGGTCCTTTTTCTATGCATTTTTGTCTCTACACAGTAATAATGGATGAATTTGTTTGAGCTTTTGCCCATTCGTTGAATGCCTAAAATTATATGGTCTGCGTTCTGGTTGGGGTTCTACCTTTCCTTGGTTGTTATCCTTGCTTCTGCGCGAATCTTAGTGGCTATATTTTCCCGAACGTTTTTATCTGCATTTAAAAATTTGGAGGGTAGTTTTACAGTCTTGACACTCACTGTTAGTTAAATGCATTGTTGTATATATATTTGGTGGCGTTTCAATGTCGAATTCGTTCGGCATCTGATATCTACTTCTTACCTCTGCCCTTTTTTTTGATAAAAAAAATTCGAATTGGTACTGTATTGGCAAATCATTTTGTATCTGACATATAGTTAATACCGCTGCAAATTGCATAGATATAAAACTATTAAATTGGAATCGTTCTATAATGGGCGTAAGGGAATTTTTCTTTTCTTAAGATTAGTTGGAGATTTCGTTCTGGCAATTTCGGGCTAGCATTTTGTTCCTGGCATTCTGAATATAAGTTTAATTCTAAGATTTAGTTTCTGAATTTCATTATGTCTGTGTTATGGCATTTTCGTTGTCATAGATACTGCAAATTTTGGGTGGAAAACCTTTAAATTCGCCTCTACCTCTGCAAATTAAAAACTTCTATCTCCACCCTTGCAAACTGTGTTAAAAATCTAGAAAATTACACTACTCGGAAACTGTAATAGATTCGTACCTACCCGCCTCTTCCACTGTAAACAAAATCGCACCAATTCGCCCCTACCAACAGTGTTCAATCCGTAACCTTTCGCCCTGCACATTGAATTAAAAATCATAAATATTTATCTCTGCAAGTCGCATCATGCATGGCGGTGAGGGGGGGTTCTTCTCTGACGTGGTCAGTTGAATTCGCCCAAGTTAATTCTTACCTTGTTACTGTTGCCTTGATAGTTTCGCTTGGGATTCTGACCTCTGGCTGACACTCACCGCGTTGTTTTTATTGTTGTTAATTTATGCCTTTCGGCTTGGGTAGGACCCTTGGAAATGGACCTGGGAAGTTGACATTGACAAATTGACTTCTGGAAACTATGACCTGGTGAATTTAAGTTGTTGTTCGTGAAGGTTATTTCCTTTAAGAGTGACAAACCTTTTTGTTTTTTTCTCTCTAAATAAATAGTCTGCTAATTTTCGTTATAGAAGGATTGAAAGGTTTAGATGATTTTGCTCCATTATATCCCGGCTCTGGAAATGAAAACAAGTAAAAGTGAGTAAAATTTTATAACATTGAAGATACTCCTTTACAAGAGTTTCCAAATTAGACTTGCCATTTAAAAATTTACTCAGAAGGAGAGACTGAGAATGGTACACTCTGGTTAATAAAATAAACCCTCATGGAGTTAGTTCACGTGGAAGACAAACCTTTTTCACCTACTACCCATAGATCTAAGGTCTAAGATCCAAGTGAAGTAACAATGTTGATAATAGTCCTAAATTTTTGTGATAACTTTTCTGTATCCAAACGGATTTCTGTGGGTGGAAGAAAAGTTTCAAGAATAATTGTGTTAGTTATTCTTGTTGACTAGAAATCAACATTGGTGAATCTAGGTCAGAATTAGGGTTAGTGGGGTGAAAGGTCAATATGGCTGGCCACAATGGTGATAATAGTTACTGAATTTGCAAGTTTTTAAAAATAGAATGTAATGAAGTTATCATTATGGTAATGATATTGTAGCTTCCTTGTTAATAATACCATATAAGATGTAATGTGATTATTATCTTATTGAAGGATAAGTGAGATAAATGTAATATTGATTATTACTTTATGGTGTATTATTAATGTAATGTCCTTGAATTAAGCACATTGAAATTAATGTAACGTAATGTAAAGAATGATTATGTAATGGAATGTTAGTGAAATGTTAATGTAATGTAATGTAAGGTAATGTAATGAAATGCTACTGTAATGTAATTTAATGTTATTTATTGGCAGGGTTATGGCAATATAAAATGCCATGTTGATGTTGTTATGATAATATAAATTGTGATGTGGTGGTGGTAATGTTATTGAAATTTTATGGTATTGGTAACATAGATGATGTAATGAGATTAATAATTTAAATGCAGAGTTACTGTAATAAAAAGGTAATGTGGTTATTATTTCAAGGTAATGTTGTTAAAGTTGTTGGATTTGTTAACAAAAATGTAATGTCATTGAACTAAGCGCAATCAATTATTATGAGTTAGTAAATGAGGAATAGCAATCAATTGAATTTACATTAATTCCAAAGGGTGGATTGGGTAACACATCGATTATTGGAATTTAAATGGAGAATTTAGTTTGTAATTAATACCAATTGAGTCATAGACAATGCCTTGTCTTAACCATGTTGGGTCATTGTCGGAGTCCTTCTGACTTGCGCCTGCCACAGAGGACGTGGTAGTTCTTTTAATTATTGTTGTACTTGGTTGAAATCCTTAATTGCTTGGTCTACTTGTGTTGGGTGGGATGTAGATGCCTCCATGTTCCTTAGAACAGTTGCAACTTAGATGGGCGGGTAGTCAGTCATATTATGGTCGGTTGATTGTCCTTCATGGTTTGTAGAAGTTTATGTGCATCTTAGATCTTATGTTGTCATCACATTGCATGTGTCATGTTTTTCGTCGTATGGCGACGCAGAGTCGAATGTATTTATTATCCTTGTACACACGCACACACACACACAAACAAAAAAAAATTGCACCTGCTTTAAGAGGTTGTCATCGTAACGAGGAGGATCGTTACATCCATTTGAAAAGAAGAAAACTTTACAAAATAAATAATATACAAAAGAGAAAGGATTAAAATCCTCCTCTCAATTTTCTCCATCTCCATGGCTTTGAACTTTCCCATATATTTATACAATGAATGAATAGTCTGGGCGTCACTAATAATTTCCGTCCCCTGAAATTTTCCTCGTAAAGAGACACAAATATCTCTCAAATATTGAATTTGATTGGAAACATTTCTAAGCAGAAGCTAAATGGGTCCATTTGGGAGATGGGTTTTCAACTGTTTCTTCAAATTCTTCATGGTTTGGTTGCAATCAGTCCCACAAAATCGTGTTTCTGTTCTTGACGCATTTCCAAATTTTATATGTTGTTGCTCATAAATTTATTTGTAGAAATCCAATATTATTTTTGGATCAATCATCTTAAACGTATTTAGATAATAAAATCAAGCCATGATTAGATCTGTACAAAATAATTGATAATAGAAACCTCCGAAACAAAAAGAAACCTAAATTAATAACCTAAAAATTGTGAATAAAACAAAATCTAGAACAATAAAATAAAATAT
>ML782774.1:388999-405648 GCA_009831015.1 Picea engelmannii
TTAAATTCATTTTTGACTTTATTGTTCTAGATTTTATTTTATTCACAATTTTTATGTTATTAATTAGGTTTTTTTTTGTTTCACAGGTTTCTATTATCAGTTATTTGGTACAGATCTAATCATGGATTGATTTTATTATCTAAATACGTTCAAGATGATTTATCCAAAAACAATATTTGATTGCTGCAAATAAATTTATGAGCAATAACTGATAAAATTTGGAAATTTATTAAGAACAAATACACGATTGTGCAGAACTTCTTGCAACCAAACCATGAGGAATTTTAAGAAACAGTTGAAAACCCATCTCCCAAATGGACCCATTTAGCTTCCAAGCAGAAACTTTCCGAAATAAATGCACGATTGGAGAGATATTTGTGTGTCTTTACGAGGAAAATTTCAGGTGACAGAAATTATTAGTGATGCCCAGACTGTTCATTCATTGTATAAATATACGAGAAAGTTCAGAGCCACGAAGATGGAGGAAATTGAGAGGAGGATTTTTATCCTTTCTCTTTTGTATATTATTTATTTTGTAAAATTTTCTTCTTTTCAAATGGAGTAACAAATGGTTGGAATGTTTGGGAGAATGAACAAGTATTTTCAAAGAAGAATATGGAATTTCAAGTTGCTTAATGGCTTTTGTCCTGTGAGTAAAATGATTTTATTTTCATTATAATATCTTCATATCCTTTGAATAATTGATTATGCATTGATTTAAATTAGCTTTAGTATTTTTTTATCAATACATGGTTAATTTTTATAATTTATATATTAATTTTTTCAATCTTTAAGAATCTATTATCCCAAAAGTTCTTCCTGGACCATATGATGAACATATTTTGTTGAAACTATATGAGAAAACAATTTACTCTTTGGCTTTTGTTCTTTTGTATATTGTGCAATGTTAATATTGTTTCTCATATAATTTTTGAATATGAAACTTTATTTGTATTGAATTAGCTTTAGACTATTCTGCATATAATTTTTTATATCATGTTTTTATTTATGCTGTTCATTATCTTTATGTTTAGTTTATATCTATAATTGTTCATTTATTCTAGTATTTTGAGTTTACATTTGATGCTATATAGTTGGTAACACCATTCCTAAGAATTAAAATTTCTTTCATTTTCAGTTATTGGACATTTCAAGGTCACAAGATATATAATTATTTGTCTTTTTGTTGTTATAAACTCGCTCCAGAATATGAAACACTTCCTTAAATTTATTCAGGAAGTATTATGCTTGCTTTTGTCATAGATTTACACTTGACACAGGTTAAGAGGAGCTCATACAAATACAGAGAAATGAATTTATCTTAGTAGTGTTGATCAGTGAGAGGTTAGTAAGTGCATTGCTTTCCTTTTTTTAGATTTGTGTATATACGAATGAGATGATGATTCAATTAATTAGCTTTGATTGTTTCTGTGTCATTGTTTGAATTGTATTTATTAGTTTAAAATCTTTAAACATTTAAAAAAACTAAAAGATTTATGTTCTTACTTTATCTTATTTTGAAACATTATTATAAACATTCATTTTTGCAAGATTTCAAGTAAACCTTGTAAACTGTGTATAGATTGTTTATAATCATTTTTATATTCAAGCTTCTTTTTAATAAACATTAGTAAGTAATATATCATTTGTTAGAATCACAGATTTTATATTAGTTTCATTTCTTTTATTATTTTTAAGACTTTAATTGGCCAACAGAGCCATTAAACCCATCATATCATTTCATTCCAAATGGATTGGGTTATTTAGACAACCCTAGCCTGGATTTGACCTTCCAGTTGATGGTTTTTCACTTACGCCCGTCAACAAATGGCGCTAGAAGGAGGGTCGAGGTAAATTTAATTATTAAATGTTTTACCCCTCAGCCTGTCATAATTCCATATTTATAAATTCTTCTTTTCTGTCATATTGAAATGCACTAGAAGGCAAGCCATACTGACAAGATGGCCTTATAGGAATCTTTGTTTTGAATGTATTTAATTCCCCATGTCTCCCCAAATCACTGTGTTGGAACATGATTTCCACTTCTCATTACCTGATATTCCCAACAAGACAGTCTCTCTCTTGTCCAAACTAACTTTTGATGGTGGGGGGCATGTATCTGCAAAATACCATCTTAACAAGTTTTGGTGTAAATGCATCAAGCATGATATTTGTGATTTAAAGGTTTTATGAAGATTGTTTTCTTTCACTTTTAGGGGGCGGATTAAACATTGGTTTGAGCCTTTTCCAGCATATCACATTATTCATTGGTTTCAGTTTGTAGATGAATTTTTAGATATTCTTTTGAAAAATATAATTACAATCAATTATGTAAAGAATTTTAGACTTTACTAATCAATGGAAAATCATCTCCAAAAGGATTTTCAACAAGAATCCATCATGTTCTCTATAAATTTAATCTTGATGACATGTAATTTGTACTAAATCTCCTCTATGATTCTTGCGTCCCTTTCATCCAGTCACATTCAATCGTGAATGATGAATCGGTTGCAAATCCTATCACTCAATTGCGAGACGAATTTTGTTCGTTGGATGAGAGGAATCCATCTGAAAATTTTGAACAAGGAAGGGAGGTAGAATCTATTGAAAAGGTTCTTACTGAAAATCAAATTGGTTTTTCCTCTGAACAATAAAGTCAAAAATGATTAGATAATAAAATCAATCCATGATTAGATCTGTACCAAATAACTGATAATAGAAACCTGTGAAACAAAAAAAAACCTAATTAATAACATAAAAATTGTGAATAAAATAAAATCTAGAACAATAAAGTCAAAAATGAATTTAAACTAACTATAAGTTCTAAACAAACATTGTTTGTAATTTCCTTTCAAATATGATCTTAAAATTCTAGAAGCTTCAAATTAATGGAGAAGAGAAAAATATTAATTTTGGTTTTTTACAAACAAACAAATGATAGATAATTATTTTTATTATTATTATTTTTATTTTGAAATGAGATGCAAAATGAAAAAATAATTTAATTAATTAATATCACCAAATGATTTTATGAAAATGAGAAACCAACCAAGATATTATTTGATGAAGTATTGAACCCATTATTCAAAATAGTCAAACTTGCTAATGAGCAAAAGAAAGAACACACAATCATAATTTAAATGAAAGTAAACAATTGATAAAAATTAACATTTTTGTTTAAATTGAGATTTCTATGCTCGTTTCTAAATTTTGACATATACTCTTGTAATGAATGTCTCATACTATAGTGAATGTCTTAATTTTGTCTCAAAGAAAGCCAATGTATGGAACTATTTGAAAAGTTTGATTATGTATCTCATTATAATTATCAAAATTCTAATGGGAGCCCTTTAAATTTTGTAACCATTTAGGGGGGAGTTGTTGGGGCCCAACAAATGGAAACTTACTAGGTGAAGTCGTTATCTCTGAACTGGTAAGATTTCATCTCAGGAAGAAAAGAATAAGACTTGAAAAAATATTTAAGCTCCCTGAAATAAATTCACTCTGAGACCATATAGTATTAGGATAAGCTCAATGTTATAACCAGACAACAAAATTTTCTTTGAAGGGGATTATAACCTGAAATAATGTCTTAATCAAAGAGTCATGATGTTTATAAAAGAACTTCAATATCGTCGATAGAGCCACTGCTTCCAGGAGGCGTCCATAGCCTCAGTAGGGATGTCATTTAACCCACTCAAATGCTTTAATCCCATCCAATAGTTGTATCCACATGATGTATACTTCCATAAAAGTTAATTTAAAAACATATACCTTCTACTTCTCGACCCGACATTGCTTTGTTGTCAGTCGGCCTGTTCAGTACCCCAACGAAGTTGTCTTGGTATCATGTGTGCATTTACCCACTGTCAGCGACCCTGTTCAGTACCATGACAGGTTTACACACACTTCCCACACTTGAGTTCTTACAACCCTCTTATGCCACTTTTAAATAATAATACAATTATAGATTTCTTGATGACAAAGAGAGGGAGGTGATACTGGAAGTTAACTGCAATATAGGTGAATAGTTGATCATGTTATTTATTTGCTTTCAAAATTGGAAGTTTTATCATGGTTTAGAGGTTTTAGATTTCCTTTAAGAAATCATCTAGAGAATGGGGAAGCACTTAAAAGTGATTCCTTAAGAATATGGACGACGTAAAAAGTTTAAATATCATTGTGATTCACAAAGATTTAAACCATATCTCTGGTGTAATACTCTGGCAAAGATAGTTTGAGGACAAAATGAAAGTGATAATTGACTTAAAAATCAATTGTCTGAGCTATATCTTAATATTAGAACCTCTTTGAACTATTTCAATTTGCTTGAAAAACACAAGTCTTAAAATAAATGCTTCCTTCGACAATAGCTCTTTGATAAGAAATATATTGATTCAAAAAGATAGATAAGAAGAAAACTCATTCAAAGAAATCAAAGAAAACAAACAACACATAACAAAACAAATCAAATTTTATTAATGGGATTCAAAATCAGAAGTACACAAAATCAAAACAACAAAATAAAACTTTTCAAGAAACGATTTTGGCCAAAGATAAAATCGATCTTTTGGATCCACTAGCATCTTACTGTAAAATAAAGGAAGAACTAAATCATATAAAATATCATGTGCGGGCAAGTTATTTTCTTAAGACAGTGATGCATGAGATGCTACTTTGACCAAGCATTATTATTAAAAATAAAAGAGACTAAAAGAAAATAGAAAAATCCTTATTAATATGAGTGCAGTCCTACTCGTGGAACCTTGGGTCAGGGTTGAATTGATAGTTCAAATTTACTTATCTATTTACTTTCCATTTAAAAATTTCATGATGATACTACGTTTTTGAAAAGAAATATTCAACAAAAAGAAGAGAGAAAAAGATTTAAAGTGGACTTCCATGACAACATTCATATTATCGTTCTCTTGGTGTACCCACTTGTGTTCATTACTGCATTATTACACAAAGAAATATTGAGAAATAAAACTAAAGGAAGCTTACTCCTAAACCTTCTCTAAACAACTAAATAGATCAAAACGCTAAGTAAAATCGTAAGTCCAATGTAGCCACAAGAGCATCTTCAATCCTGCAAGGCATATAAAGTCGAAAATCAGAATAAAAGAATGTAGTATTTGCAGATACAAAAGAAATATGTCATGCTTACCTCCTATATATTCTCTTAAAAACAAAACAAGCATGACCTTACCATTCTTTTGAAACTTCTTCATGTATGAATCCTCCAACCATTCTTCAATCTGGTCGTGATATGGGTCATAATGGCATGGAAGAGTGTAAGTAAGTTTGGAAAACTTGTCAATATTATGGGGACCTGACATAACCATCAACCAAGGCCGAAGTGTCCCATCCTCCTAACAATTCTCCAAGTGTTCATCAATTTCTTCACATGGAGGATTTAAAAAAATCATGTAATGCTTACTTCCTAGATATTTTGGTAGGAACAAAGAAAGTACAACTTTATCTTTATTATGAATATTTTTTAGATACAAATCATCAAGCCATTCTAAGATCATGTCATAAAAATTAGGATGCAAACTATGACTTTGATGAAATGGATATATCAATAGGGAACACATCATAAGAGGATTCATGACATCAATTAGATTATTGGTTTGAACACTTCCTTTGATGATATTGATTGTTTCAAAATGTGAAGCATAAACATTAAAATTCGAATTAATCAAAGAACGAATAGAATATTTGAATTCCATAAGAATAAGTGCATTGTCTTTTTCAACAATAAATCATGTAAAATCATCTTGCAACATGTTATTTTTCCATGCGAGTGACGAAAGTGAAAGAGCATCAAATCCAACTTCATAAAAGTTATGTTTGGAATTAGTTTCACCAAATTTTGGCATATCGAAAAGATTTGATTGTGATGACAAAGAGTAAGATACTATGAGTAAAGTATCAAGTCCACCAGAATCTAAGAAGAGATCAGGATATAAAGAGTAAAAGGAATCATAAATGACCACAAGAAAAGAATATATTGAGCTATGATATTAACAATGGTATTCTCAAGACATTCTTCTTTACTTTCCTTAAAACGTTCACTCTATTTTGGTGATAATTTCTTCAACATAATATGATCATCTAAATTTGTCTCCTGTATAATAGATAATTCAAAACTTTCACGACAAACATCTGATCTTTCTTGTGGATAAGGTTTGATTTGTAAATGAGGGTTTAAGGTTTCTTCTTCCAATTTCAGATATACATCTCTAATCAGTTTCATTGGAATGTTAGAATTCTTAATATCGTTTTCTTCACCTAAGTGTTCTTCAATAACTAAATTTAAGTACTAATTAGAGATAGGGTTAGAAGAATGTGGACATTCATCTTGACCCAACATCAAATCTTCTTCCACGATGGTCGAGGAATTAGTATACAATGATACAGAGTTAAAACCAATTTGATTGTCAGTAAGAACCTTTTCAATAGATTCTACCTCCCTTGCTTGTTCAAAATTTTCGGATGGATTCCTCTCATCTTGTGAACAAAATGCTTCTCGCAATTGAGTGATAGGATTTGCAACCGATTCATCATTCACGATTGAATGTGACTGGATGAAAGGGACGCAAGCATCATAGAGGAGATTTAGTACAAACGACATGTCATCAAGATTAAATTTACAGAGAACATGATGGATTCGTTTTGAAAATCCTTCTGGAGATGAATTGTCATTGATTAGTAAAGTCTGAAATTCTTAACATAATTGATTGTAATTATATTTTTCAAAAGCATATAAAAATTCATCTACAAACTGAAACCCATCAATAATGTGATATGTTGGAAAAGACTCAGACCAATGTTTAATCCACCCCCTGAAAGTGAAAGAAAACAATCTGCATAAAACCTTTAAATCGCAAATATCATGCTTGATGCATTTACACCAAAACTTGTTAAGATGGTCTTTTGAAGATACATCCCCCCCACTATCAAAGGTGAGTTTGGACAAGAGAGAGAATGTCTCGTTGGGAATATCAAGTAATGAGAAGTGGAAAGCATGTTCCAACACAGTGATTTGGGGAGCCATGGGGAATAAAATACATTCAAAACAAAGACTCCTATAAGGCCATCTTGTCAGTCTGGCCTGCCTTCTAGTGCATTTCAAGATGACACAAAAGAAGAATTTATAAATCTTGAATTATGATAGGTTGAGGGGTAAAACATTTAATAATTAAATTTACCTCGACCCTCCTTCTAGCGCCATTTGTCGATCAACGTAAGTGACACATCGTTAACTGGAAGGTCAAATCCGGACCGGGGTTGTCTAAATAACCCAAGTCGTTTGGAATGAAATGACCCGACGAGTTTAATGGCTCTGTTGTCCAACTAAAGTCCTAAAGATAATAAAAGAAATGAAACTAATCTAAAATATATGATTCTAAAAAATGATATATATTACTTACTAATGTTTATTAAAAAGAAACGTGAATATACAAATGATTATAAACAATCTATATACAGTTTACAAGGTTTACTTGAAATCTTGAGAAAATGAATGTTTATAATAATGTTTCAAAATAAGATAAAGTAAGAACATAAATCTTTTAGTTTTTTTAAATGTTTAAAGATTTTAAACTAATAAATACTAAGTAAATACAATTGAAACAATGACACATAAACAATCAAAGCTAATTAATGCAATCATCGTCTCATTCATATATACACAAATCTGAAAAAAAGAAAGCAATGCACTTACTAACCTCTCACTGATCAGTAGTACTAAGCTAAATTCAACTCTCTGTATTTGTATGAGCTCCTCTTAATCTATGTCAAGTGTAAACCTATGACAAAAGAAAACATAATACTTCGTGAAGAAATTCAAGGAAATGTTTCATATTCTGGAGCGAGTTTATAATGACAGAAAGACAAATAATTATATATCTTGTGACCTTGTGACTTGTATATCTAGCATCAGATGTAAACTCAAAATAATTGAATAGATGAACAATCATAGATATAAACTAAACCAAAAGATAATGAACAACATAAAGAAGAGCATGATATAAAAAATTATATGTAGAATAGTCTAAAGCTAACTCAATACAAATAAAGTTTCATATTAAAAAATTATATGAAAAACAATATTAACATTGCACAATCTACAAAAGCCAAAGAGTAAATTGGTTTCTCATATAGTTTCAACAAAATATATTCATCATATGGTCTAGGAAAAACTTTTGGGATAATAGATTCTTAAAAATCGAAAAAATTAATATATAAATGATAGCAATTAACTATGTATTGATAAAAAAAGACTAAAGCTAATTTAAATCAATGCATAATCAATTATTCAAAGAATATGAAGATATTACAATGAAAATAAAACCATTTTAATCACATGACAAAAGCCATTAAGCAACCTGGAATTCCATATTCTTCTTTGAAAATACTCGTCCATTCTTCCGAACATTCCAACCATCCGTTACTCCATTTGAAAAAAATAAAAGTTTAAAAAATAAATAATATACAAAAGAGAAAGGATAAAAATCCTTCTCTCAATTTCCTCCATCTCCATGGCTTTGAACTTTCTCATATATTTATACAATGAATGAACAATCTGGGCATCACTAATAATTTCTGTCACCTAAAATTTTCCTCGTAAAAAGACACAAATATCTCTCAAATCGTGCATTTGTTTGGAAACATTTCTAGGTGGAAGCTAAATGGGTCCATTTGTGATATGGGTTTTCAAGTGTTTCATCAAATTCCTCAGGGTTTGGCTGCAATCAGTCCCACAAAATCGTGTCTCTGTTCTTGATGCATTTCCAAATTTTATCTGTTGTTGCTCATAAATTTATTTGCAGCAATCCAATATTATTTTTGGATCAATCATTTTGACCGTATTTAGATAATAAAATCAAGCCATGATCATATCCGTACCAAATAATTGATAATAGAAAACTATGAAACAAAAAGAAACCTAAATTAATAACCTAAAAATTGTGAATAAAACAAAATCTGGAACAATAAAATAAAAAATGAATTTAAACTAACTATAAGTTCTAAACAAACATTGTTTGTAATTTCCTTTCAAATATGATTTAAAATTCTAGAAGCTTCAAATTAATGGAGAAGAGAAAAATATTAATTTTGGTTTTTTACAAAATCAAACAAATGATAGATAAAAAAAACATTTATTATTATTTTTATTTTGAAATGAGATGCAAAATGAAAAAAGAATTTAATTAATTAATATCACTAAATGATTTTATGAAAATGAGAAACTAACCAAGATATTATTTGATGAAGTATTGAACCCATTATTCAAAATAGTCAAACTTGCTAATGAGCAAAAGAAAGAACACGTAATCATAATTTAAACGAAAACAGTTGATAAAAATTAACGTTTTTGTTTAAATTGAGATTTCTATGCTCGTTTCTAAATTTTGACATATACTCTTGTAATGAATGTCTCATACTATAGTGAATGTTTTAAGTTTGTCTCAAATCAAGCCAATGTATGGAACTATTTGAAAAGGTTGATTCTGTAGCTCATTATAATTATCAAGATTCTAATGGGGGCCCTTTAAATTTTGTAAACATTTAGGGGGAGTTGTTGGGACCCAACATGAATAAACTCTATAATCTCAACTTTAATCAATCTAATACTTTGACTTTAGTTTTGACCAATGGTTAGTATGATAACTTTAATAGATCAAAATGAAACCTGGATATTCATAAGATTACAATAATGCCATAACAAGTAGAGGAATATCAAATTAATCAAACCTTGGGTGCATAGTTCCTCAAAATGTGTTGGATCTGAGATCCTTCTAGATCTATGATTGTTGTTTAGAAAAACGATCCTTTCTCCTATAAATACCCTCTAGAATAATGATACAGTTTGAACATATGTAAGTACATACCTCTTACAATAACGACAGGTAGTGGCACCATCTGGTAGCAGTGGCAAGAAATAACGAACCTTTAAAAATTCAAAGGTTCTTAAACTTGTAACTTAAAGTTAGCTGGATATTTGCTAGGGTAAGATGCACTAGGACAATAAAAATCAATCTCAACACTTCACAAAAACTTTCACTGCAACTGGTATTGCAGCTGGTGTTGGCACTACAACTGGCATGAAGGAATTGGCACTACAACTACAACCAATACTGCAACTAATACTACAACTGCAACTGATACTACAACTACAACTGGTACTTCAACTGCAACTTAGGGTTTTATGAGGAAACCCTAATTTTTTCAAACTTCAAATTTCAGAATTCTGATCCAGGGAATAGATGCGCCCTCCTAGGGTGGACTCCTAGATGTGGTTACTTCCCCCAATTTCCTCCTTAAATAGGGGAAACGTCACACTTAGGGTTTATTTAGAAACCCTAATTCTGCAACAACTGCAATACTGAAAAATGGATTGTGAGTTGGTCTCTTTTATGCCTTCTCTGAAACCATGTTAATGTTTTACTTATATAACTAGGAATTGTGGTTCTTATTTATTATTACAATCATTTATAACATTAATTGAATAAATAAGATCACTGAAAGAGAGGCAATCAAATTAACAATAGAGACACACAGATTATCCTGAGAAACCCTCATGGGGAATAAAACCCAGCAAAAACTTCCTCAATATAGATAGACCAAAGACTGAGCAAAAGATCCTCCTCTACTCATTCACTAGGAAGAGTAGTGCACCACTTAACCAAGAAATACCAAGAGATATACCAAGAACCCTCCATAACATCACCCTTAGTTGTAATGGGTTCTCCTCCAAGACCTTGTGCATTGCAAAGCTAAGTGTGTGTGTGTGTGTGTGTCCAAATGAGGTGTTGGCCTATCTTATAAATAGTGGTATAGCCATCCTATAATTAGGTCTGGCCGACCTGTCACTTTACCCTCTTAATTTACAATTAACTAACAAGGCACAATAGGACCTAATTAATAAATATAATATAATAATATTATTCAACACTCTCTCTCAGGTCTAATATTGTTTGAAGTTACAATATTTCAACAATATATATATGTGTGTGTGTGTGTGTGTGTGTGTGTGTGTGTGTGGCGTTTTTTTCTATTGATCATGTTGATGATGTACTTAATTTATATGTTGATGTTGATGTGTATATTGTTAGTTCATGTTAGATTTGGATGTTAAACGTGCTTGATAGATGTGTATGTTATAACATTGTTCATTAGACGTGCATTTTTCCTATTGATCATGATGATATAGTTAATTAATTTATGTGTTGATGTGTACATTTTTAGGTCATGTTAGATATGTTTAATGCTAAACGTGCTTGTTAGATGTGTATATTAAATGATGATTATTAGATGTGCGTGATGATGATGTTAGAAAATGCTTGTGTTTTGTTAGATGTGATCACAATGATGATGCCCTGTTAAATTATTAGATATGTGTGTTAGCTAATTAGTGACGTTTATATGTGCTAGAGGTATATATAATTAGATTATGTTAGTTAGCGAATATAAATGTGTATTTTAGATGTTGTTTATGTTTGTTATAATATGGTTATCATAATCATGTTTATTTTTATAAATTACAAAGTTCAATATGGTTGAAACTATAATTATAAAATTGAAACTATAATTGCATAGCTAGTTCATTATACATATTCATTCTAACTATTTTTTTTTTCAAAGAACAAATTACATATTAATAAGTATTATTTTCCATTGTACTAATTACTCGTTTTGAATAGACTCTTCTACACTAAAAATTGTTATTATAAAAAAGTTATGATCTCCAATGATAAGAATTCTATTGGCTTTAAAATTTTATGGACGCAAATCTTCCTATTGTTATTTTTGTCATTATTTCGTAAGTTGATTGCTATCAAATTTTAAAATATTACTTCATTAATTGTGGTTTTACTCAACTTTGGGGGCATAATTTTATAAAAATTTTCAAAAGCAATGATAAAAGTATGTAAACTAATAAACACTACTTTAAATTTAATTTTTTTTAATTATAAACCACATTTTTTGTTATTCTTACTTTTAAATCTACAAAATAAATGAACAAAAACTCAGTTTTTGAATAATCATGTTAACATATCCTCACAAATGTTGTACTATTAAACATGCATATCAACCATATCATTACATCTAATTATATCAACATAAAAATAGAATTTCATATCCCATTAAAAGTTCAACTGGACATTTAACATTTTTCAGGATTTCACAATTGGAAATACTTAAAGAAGATGAAACATTTTTAAATATATGCAACAACATATAAATATGTTCAAATAACAAATGTACCATGTAATCACAGATAATTAGAAAGATAAACACATTATGCATCAAACTGACTGTTAACCAACTAAAGTTGTTCAAATATTTGTTATAATTAACTTAACATTTCCTCTGCTAGAAGATGAATAAAAAATAATATAATTAGTGAAATAAAGAATATAACAAAAATATACAACAACAGTATTAAAAATGAAATAAAACATGTACATATCACTCTTGGTTGTCATCACCCTAATTATCTTCCTCACTTGGCAGGATAACACTTTTGTTCTCAAAAATATGTTTTGATCTAGGGTCATATCTTAATACAAACCACTGATACCTATCTAACACATCTGGGTAAAAAAACACTTGGTTGCAGTGTTTTGGGAAAACATCAGGATCCTTAGCTTCATCCCACATATTTTTATAGTTGATACATATCATCCCACTATCACGATATTCCTTTACATTATTCTGATCAAAGGTGTCCCACCACTTGCACCTAAAAATAACACATTGGAAAGAAGAGAAGTCCACTCGAATGATCTGTTGTATCTTTTCGACGTAACCTAACTTCCCATGTATGATGTTTTGATAGTGGCTAGCATGCCTTTATTGGTCGAACTCTACTTCCACTCCATAGCCTTGTGTCATGTGTCCGTCATCGGTATCCTCTGTGTGAAAATGATGTCCATATGCCCACATAGATGGGAACAAATGCACCTGTAAAAAAATGAAAAAATCACAGTGTAAATATGTGTCTAATAACCCAACCATTAAAATATAAAATAATATAGATGTACTTACAATTCAAATGTGAATAAAGAAGTTAAAAAGTATGTACACAAAAATATTATTACCGAGTTGTTGCAACCAATCCCTATGTTTAGTGCATCCTCTTCTTCACACGAGCAATGACTAGATGCACCATATTTCTCTCTGACTTGGTCAACAACCCAACTTTTGGGGCATATCATTGGCATATTTTCTTTTAAATGATCAGGATAAGGAATGCTTCTACCATTCAACCATCTGAATTCTTTCTTGTCACTTTCACATTTCCTCCTCTTTTGTTCATACAATGCGACCCACGACTATGTTTCCTCCTAATTGTAAAGAATGAATTTATTGATGCCATGAATTTTTGAATTCGTTGATGTATTCATGAAATCAAACCAACATATAGTACACATGAGATCATCAAAATATACATTATGAAGTTTAGTGTGAATAGTTACTGTGTAGAAACTTGACAAATGATAAGTCACTTACTATTTATCAAGCTCCTTTTTCTATTTGTTTGGAGAAGCTCCCCTTCTCTTTTCTCTTCATCCATTTCGTCGTCCCAAATCACTGCACCTAGTGTGTTGTCAATTTTCTTTATGTACTCACTGGCATAATATAAAGACTCATATGATATGTACCCCTCTGCCATAGACCCCTCGGGTTTTTCCCTTCGACAAAAAAAAAACTTCAATTTCTTCATGTACCTCTCTAAAACAAATATCCAACAACATGAGACCACCCCAACTAATTCAACCTCATCTACTAGGTGAATTACAAAATGAACCTGCAAGACCATGAAACTTGGTGCTATTTCCTTCTCAAACATACAAACAATCTCAGATATCTCTTGACACCACTGTGGAATGCTAGCCATATGAATCTACTTTGATGTGATCCAACGTACAAATGTAAATAATTTAGATATGGAATGCCTTAGGTCATGGGTGAAGTCATGTTTCACACACCCATGCATGAGCAGAGGATAATGACACTACAAAGTAAACACATAAAAAATTAATTATCTTTTATCCCATGGCATAAAAATAAAATTACAAATAATAAAATAATATTTTTGACATACGTCGTACCTTTAGAAGGTTCAAATGGTCATGTAATTTCAACCCCGACAAATGTTCTTGACGCACAGTGAAGAAACGTTGTAGGGAAGATCAATATAAGTAAGGCACCTTCACACCCAATATAACTTCCTTTTTCAAAGAAATATCTTCTTTCTTCAAAATCCATGGGTCATCACCTTCTTTGAAATGCCAAGAGGGACTAGTTTCTCCTCTAATTTCTTGTCTTGGCCAATGTTTCTTTTTAGTTTTTGAATAAATAAGATCTCTACTCACAACCAATGTGTCACTTTATTTTGATGATATAAGTGTCACTTTATTTTGATGATATATGCCTCCATAAAGAAGATGAAACATTTTTAAATATATGCATGGGATCTAGTAAGTGGGCAATCTTAAGATGCTCCCAATAGAGGAGCTCATAAAAGATAGATTTGATTTTCATCCCAATGGGCAATTTATCAACATAGGTGTCAAAGAATTATGGATCATCGAACATAGGATCCCCATTTGAATCGAACATTTCTGTAATCTCCTTCTCCTTCTCTCTCTCATATGCTCTGATCCATTCTTCTGGTGTCATTATTGTAGGCATTTGGGTTCTCTCTAGTTTACCATTGAAAGCAGATGTTTCTATTCTATAAGGGTGTTCTTTTGGAAGGAATACCCTCGAGCATTCATACACTGGATTTCGTAGGTAGTTGGACCACCTAGCATTCAGAGAAGGTCCACAACATTTTCATCCATGATATCCTGTAGTTACAAGACCTACGAAATTATTGTATACATAACACGTTAGCATTTAAGAATAGAATGTCAATCACAGCGAATAAAATATGCAAATAAATATTGTTATGTATATAAAAAAATCAATAAACATGTTAATTACTAAAGAAAACTCCTAATCTTCGATAATCATGTGTGTTGTAAGCACATATGCCATACAACGTAAAACTCCTCTCTCTTGCGATGGGTCTTGATACATCATATACATGTATCCCTTCCCATAATTCATTCAATTCATCTACCAATGGTTGTGGGTAGACATTCATATTCTTCACTTGTCTTCTACCAGGGACTATAAGAGCCAACATAAGATGTTCATTCTTCACAGAAAACCATGGGGGGATATTGTTATTGATCACTACTATAGGCCAAACACAATAGTTGGTGTTTTGGAGGGAATATGGGTTCACGCCATCCATTTCTATGCTAAGTCGTAGACTTCGTAATTCATCCTTGAATTTTTCTGGACATGTATTCTCTATATGCTTCATGGATATTGAATCTGTTGGGATTTGCATAACTCCTGACTCACTTCTATGTGAGGCATGCCATCCCTACAACATAGCTAATTCTTTGCAATGAAAGATCCTTTGAATCCTTGGGATTATATCCATGTGCCTCAATATCTTATGAGGAGGACCATGTGATTTACCATTTTTATTTGATTTATGGTACATGTCATGACCACATATCGGACATATCTCTTTGTCTGCATATTATCCTCTATATAGAATACAATCATTTGGACATGCATGATATGATATATACTCAACACCCAACATTTTCAACAACTGCTTTGCCTCTTCGTAGCTATCTGGAAAAACATTATCACTAGGAAGAAACTTATATTTGAATATCCTACAGTTAGTGGGAAATAGAATTAATGTACAAGGTCATTTAACATTTATAAAAGAAACAAATTGTAATGTCGATTGTACTATGACAAGATTTCACAAAATTACTATAAGCCATTTGTTGGTCAATTACCTCAATATTGTCGAGAAACATGTGTTTGACATGACAAACATTGCTTTCACATTGTAAAGTAACATTTTTGTCCCAAGTTGGATAGAATTTGATCGGGAACTAGTGTTACACATTATTTTCATCATCCCTATGATCATTAATGATGTAAACCTATCTGTTGCCATCAGAGGGGTCAGTGGTCTGAGTTCTTGAAGAAGGAAGGTAAAAGAACTTTTCCTGAGAAAAGAAGTTGTATTCTCCTGTGTAAAAACCTTATTACAAAGGAAGTTTGCATGATGCCTATGTATTAGGGTGCAATAATGCCTGATTCTTGCAGGCCGCATCATAGCTAGGGTGTGAAAAGTTCACAGGTTGCACTATAAGCAGGGTGCAAGAATGCTTACATGTGGGAAAAACGAGCGTTTTCTCGAATCTTCTAGAAGAAGAAACTTCCATGGTGAGGTGGCATCCGAATGGTTTGGATCTTACTCTCTTTCATGATTTAGTGGGATCATCCTAACCTCCTCACCTTATCCTCTTCAACTTATAAAAGGAGAGGAGCTCTCATGGAGAAGGTTAGCTTGTAGCTTTGGTTAGCTTTGGTTAGCTTTGGAGCTTTTGGGATTAGCTTGGATTGGATTGAGCCACTTTGTCAAGATAGATTGTGAATATTATCAGATCTGTGCTCTCAAAATTCTTGGAGTGAAAGTGTGTGGGGAACGAAGGACAGTTGGAAGGGACCTTACGACATCAAGGCCATGGTTGTAATCTCTCTTTCACATT
>ML782774.1:409838-435460 GCA_009831015.1 Picea engelmannii
TTTTTTTTCTATGTTTTTGTTTTCTATTGTAGTCGATGTGATGCCTTCTATATATATCACACTATTGTAATTCATAATATTAAAAAAAAAAAAATTAAACTATTTAGTGTGTGTTGTTGTATGGAACACACCGATGCCTTTTATGTAATAAACACACTAGTTCTTTGTATGTAAAAAGTGCACCGGTTACAACGATTTTTTTTTTCCGTTGAAAATTAAGTGATTTATTTATAAAATATATTTAATAATGTATGTATTGAATAGTGCACGTTGTATATTGATAAAAATATGAGTGAGAAGAGTTCAAATAAGAAAAGTTTTGGTCGACACAATGATGACACATCCGAAAAAACAAAAAAAGGCAGGTTCTCTATAAATTCTATACAAAATTGATATGGTTGAACTATATGTAAGTTTAAATAATATGTATTGGTTAGTGTGTGTCATGCAGGGCCACAAAATGAGGAAGCTCGATAACATTATTTCTAATCTAAGTGCAGAAGAGCGTAAAATCTTAATGGAAAAATGGCAGAGGGATGAATCACGCGAATGAAAAAATACTATTTAATATGATTTTTTTTTTTAATTTTCATTAATAATATACTTACGAATATTAGATAACATGTTTAAAACAATATATTAATTCACCTATGTTTAATGTTCTATAGGAACCAACAACGAGGGAAAAAAATGTCATCATAACAAAACAAAATTAATTAATATATGTTTAATCAATGAGCACCAGTGCTTTTATGTAATCAATTAACATTGGTTTCAATATTAATTTAATACCACAAAATTATATTAAAAATTTGGCCATCGGTGCATTAATATTATATGAAGCACTGGTGCATATGTGTTATTGATACACATCGACACTATTGTGTTATTGATAAGCATTGGGGCTTGTTTGTTACTGAAAATCACTGGTGCTTTCGATTTTTAATGCACTGAGGTGTTTTTATCTATAACGCACCAGTGCATATTATTTTATACGGCATCAGTTCCTTCTTATTAATAATGCATTGATGTGTTCTATGAAGAAATCCTCGGTGCTTAATTATTTTTAACTCTCCATGTGCGTTTTTATGTTAAATCCATGGTGCTTATAATAATACAAACGAACTGGTGCTTGAATATTTTACTGCCCCGGTGCTTTCATATTTTACTACCCTGGTGCTTGAAGTTAAGTGTACAAGACCGGTGTTGTAGGTGTATGTACGCACCGGTGTTTGTGCCTTATACAAATGCACTGATTTCTAAACATCTGCTAATACCTCTGAATGCCCACATTTTTTAGTTATAATCAACTTCCATTATAGTAGCCGCAAAAACATCCACTATCAATAATAGATGTTGTAGTGGAGGTTTTTTTGACAAATTTTTCCAATTTGGTCACACTAGAAACCTCCGCTATAACCTCTGCTAAAAGGTCTTTTCCTTGTAGTGGTGGAACGAAGAGCCCAGAGTGTCGGGCTATCCACTTTAGGAAAGGTGATTGTCCATTGTAATAGATGACAATAGGGATTGTGACAAATAAGAGAGTAGGGACTCTACCCAGTAGTTGATGGCGAAGTGGAAAATTGCATGAAAAATGAACAAAGGGTTCTCGGGTGGCCTAGTTAGGCTAGGAATCACACGTCCTGGGATATATGTGAAGAGGGGCCATGAAAGGGTATGTGAATCAATGGAAAGTGGAATGAAAACAACAAGCAGATAGAAATTGGGGCTGTGGGCGATGGGATGGGAAAATAGGGAATCAAACATGGAGAATTTCTCCAAGGAATCTGTGGGAGGGAGTGGATATATATATATACGGTGAAAAGCGGTCAGAGGTGGTAGCCAGAAAATAAAAACAAACTGGCCCATAAGATTGATCGGTGAATAAGTACATAGTTCCCATAGATGGAGAGATAATGGTTCTGATCTTCCATATTGGAGATGTTCCTTTTGGAATGTGGAATCATATCTTAATTCATGCCAAGGGCTATGGGTAATCGATATGAATCTTATTTCTTGACCCTTCAATGCACTATAGCGATATGTAGTTAAACCCAGTCTCTTGTGAACCCTTTTCCCGAGCCAAACTTTGTATGGGAGCTATAACTTCGACCTGAATTAGGAAATCTTGGAAATATACAAATTGTTAATCCATATAATCCTCCTATGTGACTAGAGTGTATGTTGTGACATCAAAATGGAAAATTATGATAAATATCTACTCTTCTATCCATTGTTCATACTACACTACTCTTATTCTAACAAAATTTAGAGTGAGAAAAGGGGTTAAGTGACAGTTGACCCCTGGGAGATGTAGTATGCCTTCAAACTGTTGTCATTAACAAGTCCCTTGAGTAGTTTTCCTTATAATGTATCCAACTTGTTGCACCTATTTCACTAATATAGAATAAATAGAAAGGACCCAACCAATGCATTCGTAGCTTTCCAGGGTGTTGTAAATATATGTTGCCATACAATAAAAATAAATATCTAGGTTGGAGGATTTTCTAGCGGATGTTGCGATTGTGCCATGCCTTTTGTCTCTCCTTTTCAACCATCTATTTTAATCATTCCATCATACAGTCCTCCTCTAGCTCCATGAGTTCATCTAGTCTGTATTAAAGGGAATGTTCATCTGTCATCCGGGTTGCGAGGGAAACCTGAAGGATAGGAACAACAAATTCTAGTAGCATGACTACTTCTTTCCCATAGACTAATCTGAATGGTGTGCTCTTTGTCATTATTTTTCATGTTGTTTGATAATCCCACAAGATTGCAAGGACACATTGATCCCAATAGTTTTGCTACACATTACAAATCAACGTACTTTTCAATTACTTCCTAATTAATTTAGTAATAAACTAAAGAGTTGTGCATTTAATTATCAATCCGAGGTCATATCTTTCTTATGAACTATCGTGCGCTATATTTGAAAGTGTAGTGTTGTAATCGCTAAGGATTTGTAGTACTTTTAACGTCACAAATCAAGATTTCAAGACACTTAATTAAGTCACCGATCTACACTACTTTTTGAATTCGTACTTTACAAGAAAGTAAATGTCACGCTTTGTAAGAAAGTAAATCACATATTGAAAAAAGTAAAACTCATACGAAAATTAAATCACACTGTGAAAAAAGTAAATCACCCTTGTGGAAAGTAAATCACACTTGCGAAAAGTAAATCACACCGTAGAAAATAAATCACTCTTTGTGGAAAAGGAAATTACACTAGTACCTAATGGTGACTTTCTCAAGTATGATGATAACTTTGACTTGTTGTAACGGTTATGTGATTGTACATACAATGAGAAGTGTTAAAATCACTTTATCATCTGATTCATAAGATAGTAACAACTCATAAAATAGACAAAATAACAATCCAAAACTATTAGATAATAAAGCTATCACAAATATGAAAGAAAGCAGAATAAAGTAAAAGTTGCAATTAGTGTTGCAACAATGGGAGTTGCAACAACGGAGTTGTAGGAATGTGAGTTACAACAATAGTAATTACATCAATGTGAGTTGCAACAATGGGAGTTGCAACAACATTTGTGATCCACCACTGTTATAAATCCCCAGAAAGTTGATCAACACCCGAGCCACAACTATTATTGTATAATCCACAACATAAAGGAACTAAATACTAAATGTGCCTGAATTGCAACTAATTATTTATAAAATCTGGAACTGTAGTAATTTGGAGAAACAACGTAACTATGAAATTAGATAAACCACAACGAAATGCTAATCATATGCTAATTTATAGGTAGTACCTGACTAAATAGGGGTACCTTCCCCCTTAGACAAGGAATTGTATTACAAAATTAAAACAACACAAACACTCAACACACCATCATGCAAACAGGAGGATAAAGGAAATTTTATTGCAGAAGTTTTGATTTTTACAATACAGCTAAATCTTATCGTCTGAATCATTCCCCGAGCTCAAGGAAAGTTGGGGGTTTTATACAATACATTTGATGCCTAAATAAAACAAGGATATGTATGGACAACCATGAGAATAAAGTTGTTTATCCATTTACATTGATATCATTAATTTTTAGAAAATATCGAGCATGAGCTGACTCGGATCAGCCAGGTGATGGTTGGTGGGTGAACTATTTCTTCTTTTGGTTGTCCACTTGCCTTTCGACACCTTTCCATGTGAGGAGCAATCTTTGACTGACGACTATAACGTTGACTTATGCGTTGGCAATATTTGTCTCATAGTTGCAGCAATAGGGGTTGTGTTTGGTATTGCAACAATTGTATCATGATTAGAGTTGCAACACTTGTAGAGGAGTTGCATCTCTAACAGGGAGTTGCAACCATTGTATTTTCTCCTATATAGCAATGTTAGTGCAAGAAGGTAACAATTTATTTAATAAATATGTAATAATGGCATAAAAGTAAGCATATGGGAGAATATTCATACCTTGGTGAAAAGTGAGACAATCTGGATGAGGAAGGTATCGAGAGAGGAAGAACAGTGGAAAAATGGTAAGGAAAAAAGTACTAAATGAGTGCTAAAAACATGCCAATTTAGGCACTTGTCTCTCCCCTAGCCCAAAATTGTTGCATGTCCCTATGTAATCAAAAATCAATAAAGGTTAGAGGAATCAAGATGTCCATGCAGTTTTTGATATTGTAGGCCACCTCTCTTGCTTCCTTTGGATGAATACATTCCTCCTTTTCATTTTTTCTAGGCCCTACTGTAATATATTTGTCATGTACTGGTCCTTGCACTATTTCAGTCTAGGTAGCTTTATCAATCAACATAAAATATATGATTTGGAAACCACTTCTCTTGTTTTATTGGTTTGATCTGTCTCCTATGGGTTAATATAGGTTTCCCCTACAGCAAGAGAACTTGATCCACGATAACCTAATTTCCCCGGTGTCCTTTCTTCATGAAGTTCATCTTTCAACATTTTGAGGTTGAGTTGTAGTTTCCAATTTTTAATCCTCAAAATTATATCTTTTTTTAAAAGAGATGCATATATAGGAAAGGAATGTGGAATGATTACTTAGTGTGTAGAGTGACATTTTCTTTAGGACCAACAACCTCAAGTTCTATTTTAGTTTCTTGTGAATTAGGAAATCCCTCCCCAAAAGTGCTTCATGTTGGTTCTTATCAATCAATAACCTCTAGTTCTGGTTCTTCTTTGTCTGATTTTTGTGGGTTGGAATACCATTCCCTAGAAGTGATCCCTACTAGTTTGTGTGGATCAAAAGGAGCTTCTTCTTATATTTCTTCATTCTTTGATTCTTGTGGGTCAACATACCATTCCCCAAAACAGCTCCCTACTGGTTCTTGTGGATCAACATGATCTTTTGCTTCTGGTTCCTCTTATTTTGTATATATTTGGAGGATGGTGGCAAGCCCCTCTCCAACAATGCCTATTGGTGGTTCTTGTGGGTTAACAAGAGCCTATGTATCTATCCTTTCATCATATTCCAAGTTACTCCCTTCCGTTGGTTATTGTGTGTCAGCAGGGGGGCTTTGTTTCAATTTCTTCATCAACTTCAAGGTCACCTGTTTCTGCTGGTTATTTTGGATCAATAGGTTTTTGTTGTTTTTGTTGAGTTGAAGTCATGGAGGTGTACCTCGTTCTTAATTTCTTTGGAACATGGGGTTTCATTTCCTTGTACCCTCTTACTCTCTCTATGGAGGGTTTGCTTCCGGTAACCTCAACATTGTTGTCATGGATTTCTTTTGTTAGGGTACCAGTACTCTGGTCCCTTACCATAGCTCCCCAACTAGGTCTCTTTTGTTGAGGAGTGTCAACATTTGGGGTTACTATAGATGCAACACTATTTCTTGGATATGGAGTTGCATCTACTACTTCTCCTAGTGTTGGAAGTGTAGCCACTACTTCCTCTGGTGCTGGAAGTGCAATTATTGCATCTTCTGAAACTATAGTTGGTGCCTGGAAAATTATTTTCCATGTTCGGCCCTCCTTGTGTAGGGCACGTTCCACCAGTATCTTAGTAAACCCACAGTGAAAAATAATTTCCTTTGGATTCTTTGATCTCTTTGCGAGTGTTGTCATGGTATACAAAGTTATAAAAATAAAATATGGCATGTTGCTTGGTTTTCCATGTCTGAGGTGGTCCAGGATCTAAGTATGTTGAAGGTAAATGGCCTCAGAGCGACCCTCACATGTAAAATAACGTTGTACAAATATGGACACATCCTACCAAGGGTGTGGGATAGACCACCTTTCAAACCATGTGCCCTTCTTTACCAATGCTTCTCCTAGCTCATGAAATTGTTGCAGGATTTTGGGCTTGGAGGTTCTTTTGAAATACCACCTTTCACATGTTCGTGGAAAGCCTGTAACTTCAGACACTGTCTCTTATGTTTCTTCGACCAGGGTATTTTCTACCATAGACTGTTCCACCCTGAAATTCAGAGACAATTCCAAGGAAACTTCATTGTCATACCCATGAAACTGTTGTACATACTCCATCCATCGATCCTGGTGGAGAATCTACCCAATATGGTCATATGCTTTGAGTGGCAGTAGTTATGTGGGTTCTCTATGTATTAGGGAGCCTCCCATGGTTTCTCTTTTCTCCTAACTCTGATTGCTTGTGATTGCAAGGGGGAATGGTTGTTAAACAAGTGGGGAATTTCCAATTATGGCGATAATGATGGAGATTATTTATTCTGCCGCAACAAGAGTCGAAGCGGTGGAATACGTAGCAATGAGAGAATAAATAATTCCAACAATAGGAGTTGCAACAACACGAGTTGCATCAATGGGAGTTACAACAACAAAAGTTGTAGCAACGAGAGTTGTAGCAATAGGAGTTGTAGCAATGGGAATTGCAACAACAAGAGTTGCAGAAATGGGAGTTGCATCAATAACATTCTTCTTCCTTACATATCCTGAAAAAAAAAAACTTTATTACAATAAACAATATATTATTAAAAATTTGATCAGAAGGATCCTGACTTAACCATCACAAAACCGTGAAGTTCCCTTGTCTCTTTTTCTCAATTTTTTTTTTGTAACATGCCTTGCACTAACATAAGCTAATTTTCACAAAACATGCCCCCGATCATGCCCCTAAGGGTTTTCACACATGGGTGTATTATTTTTATTATTATTATTATTATTTGTGTGGAGAGAATGAATCACTCAGCAGGGGTGTTGGGTTCATATTTTGTTGTGAAAACCACCATGTATACCTCCCCTTTTCACTCACTTTTTCTTCATTTTTGGTATATTTGTACCCATTTCCACTAATCCTTGGATTAATAAAGGATTAAAAAGGTAATTATTAGTTTATTTCTATTTTTTATATAATAAGAAAAAATATTAAATTTATGAGTTTTTATCAGTCATGTTACCATAAAAATTAGGTTCTTGTAATTGCTCCGTCGTTGTGATATTTGCAGTCCAGCTGGGAAAAAACAAGAACAAGGGTTTTGTTCCCCATGTTCATGATATGGTTAATTTCCTAATGTTTCAGTGAAAAATCCATCACATAGGCCCGGTCAACGCATGGTCAACTCAACCACTCTACAACAAGTTTATAGCAGAAAAAGCAGGCAGTGATCTTCAGACGTGCTTTATGGATTAATGAAGAATAATTTGAAAATTTTGGGACATGGGTTTTGTGAAGAACATGCCCAATTTGGTGCCACATGGGATTTTTTTCTAGAAAATGCATGATTTGGGATATTTAGAGGTTTTTCTAAAGATGTAAAAACCAGATTTTATGTGAAACCAATTTTTCACACATGAATCAATTAAATCATGGAGGAAATTGCTCATTCTCAGCTTGACCCATCATAAATAGGAGGCTGTTAAGATATACAATTAATCCAAAGAGGGTTTTTAGGTTTGTTAGTTATGGTTAATGATGTATAAATATGCCAAGATATGAGGCATTTGGAGGATGAATTGCAGAATTGATATACATTGTATTGTTGAAGTTTTATGCTTAATATAAAGATCTTGGTCTTGTTCATTTAATTTTCTTCATATGTGCATGTGTTTGGTTCATGCAGCATATTTGAAAATAATGCGTGAGTTTTGTTTCTTTTCTTTCTCTTTAATTTGCAACATTTCCTTTCTTTAATTGTTATTTTATCTTTAGATCAAATCTATATCAGTTTTGTATCTATTGGAATTCTTCTAAGATTATATTTTTCTTTGCAGTTATAAATAACTAGAAATCATTCCCATCCTTCATTGATAGATTAAAGAGATTTCTCATAGTACTACTACATCTTTCCTCAGACCATTGGGTCATGAGGAAACAATATAACATGTTTTACAACCAGTTGGAAATCACAAGAGGTCATTTGATTGGTTGGATTAGAAATTTAGAATAAGGTTTTGTCATCCATCAATGTATATATGTGTTTTAGTATTCCTTACAATCATTGTTTCACAACTAAAAATAGTATTATTGTAGGGATCCACCTCTTGATTGGGTTACTTACACTTCACACTCACCAGAGTATTTTTGTAAATAATTTTACACTTTGCAATCAACATTTCTACCATTGAAACTGTGGCAGTTATAGTTCATCACTTAAGGAGGAAAAATTCACTCTACAATTTGATTTTCAACCAAGAAGACTGCGATAATTAATTGAAGGGATTTATTATTTTGAATCTTTTTCTTTTCTTTCTTAGATACATAAATATTTCTTTGAGAGTCCATGCTTAAACTAAGTCTTGTTGCAAATAGGTTTCATTCTTTTGAAATAATTTCCCTTTGTGACATGCTTGTCTACCATTGAAGTTGTGGACCTTAGATTGAAAGAATTTACCTTAGAATCTTTCTGTTTTATTTAAGTTAATGTATGTGTAAAAAATATTATTTTCCAATCATCGATGTATGTGTGAGCCATTTGAGGCGTGATATCTCACAACCAGAGTTTCTACCTTTGTAGGTTGTGGAAACCTAAATTGGATAAGAATAGTTCCATTATATTATTTAGGATACTTTAGAAGTAGTTAGTTCTACAATAACAACCTTCTAGCCCAGGAAAAGGAATCAAATGCAAAGAATCTTTAGAAAGAGATGAACATTCCAAGGAGGGAATGAAGGCATTTCCCACCTGCAAGACTGACATAAATTTATGGTCTATATATCCATGTGTTTTTTGAGGAGCTAATAACCACAGTATGGAAAAATTCCAGAAGAGAGATTCCTTGCAGGGGAAGCCATCCAATAAGGAGGCGAGATGCAAAGGTCATTTTCTAAAGAAAAATATGGAGAATGACAAGAAAGGATTGAGGTTCTAGGTTAGGAAAAAAAACGTTTGTACTCATTGCGGTAAGAGTGGTCACTAGGTTGAGAAGTGTTGTACACTTCATCCATGAATTTTCTCGAAGCAGAACAAGGAATATAAGAAGGCACATACAACAAGACAACTAGCAACCTCAACTAAAGTTGATAGTCTTCCTGAGAAATTTGAGAAATAATTATTTTTTATGGCTTGTGTCAATAGTATAGTGTATGAAGACATTGATGTATGGTTTGGACAATGGCTCATCTCGCCACATGACAAGAATGAGATCAATATTCCTTACCTTCTCAGAAATTGACACAGACTGTTATGTGGGACCTGAGAATAATACCATACATACCGTAAGAGGAGTTGGATATGTGAGATTCCAGCTCGAGTTAGGAGGATTTTTGGGGATAGAACATATGTTATATGTTCCAGAATTGAAAGTGAACTGTAATACCCCGGTTTTGAGTCCCTATGTTAAATATTGTATTTTTTTATTTTATGAATGGCCAGAGTGCCCAAAAAATTAAAAGAGGCCAGAGTGCCAAAGAAATGTAATGTTTTGATCATTATTAATAATAAAAGACATCGTTGGCTACTAGATGGACAAGGAAAAGAGATAGGGGGCTTAAGGGTCTAAGTCATTTTATTTTATTTTATTTACCCATAATTTGTTTAATGGAGAGAAGTGGTTAGGTGATCTTCTGGTCCAGATTATGTTCGGAATGAAATGAAAGTAGAGAAATTACAATGAAACACTCATGAAAATTGCCAGAAACAGAGAAACACAACAATACTTGATTTCTATTAATGAAATAATTGTAAAGAGACTGTAAAAATACAGAGAGCAAGACTTGCTAGAATGGTGGCAACTTTATCTCTGAGAAGAGATGTGACAGCTACGCTCATTCACCAAAATATGATTACAATGAGGATCTGAAGGCCTTTTTATGTTAAACATGAATGATAAAACCCTACACATAAAAAAACCTAACCCTAGGAGATGAAACACAAAAATTCATGTGGGCCTTGTTTGGGTAAGTTAGTACATTAACTTCTCGGGGTCGTAAATTTTGCATACGATCTCTGTTTTAGGTGCGTGATAGCCCGTTGGAAGAGTCTTTTCGATAACTATGCATTACACCTTCAAACTCTTACTCCGTCTATATTTTGATTGTGGAGAACCAAAATAACACTGTTTAGGTCCCCAAAACAGCCCTGGAAGTACAACTAGATGTGCTGACATGAAAACATACAAAATAAGCTAGTTGGATTAGGTGGGAGGCCACCAGTATCCATCTGGAAGATGTGTAGGGATCCAGACATCCCCATAAGTGTAGAAACCATAATTACAAAGTAGTACAAAAGAACATGTTGAACTAAACACTGACAAAAAGGAGTCAGTTGGAACAGGTGGGTGGCCACGAATATCCACCTGGATCAATCCTCCCCCCTTATGAAGAAATGGTCTCCATTGCATTGAGTGCCTAGGGAAGAGGGGAAAGAATTTTATAAATCTGGATCTTGGTGAGTTGTGTGCTTTGTTGGAGAAGCTGTGTTGCTTGGTCTATGAAAAACTGTGATAAACCGGTTGTTGGCGGGGTGGAATATGTTGGATATCTTCTTTCTCTTTAACAATGAGTTTTTGTTGGATAGAAGGTGTTGAGGCTGCAGTGGTTGTAGCGGTATTTTGTGCATCCTTTGAATAGATTGTGAAGAGGATGAATTTTGCAATATGAGATATTACCTTGTGGCACTATTTTGGTGGAGCAGTAGTCGGAACTACCTATGGTATTTGATAGAGCTGACCTCCCAGAGTAATAATGACACTATGGGTCTAGACTCATAGACAACATGACGTCTCCACATATATGGTTGGCCAAAAACCACATCACAAACATAAAGAGGGGAAACATCACATATTACCTCATCCTTTAAGGGATGGATGCCATAGGATAGGCAACACTGATGGCTGACATGGAAATCTCATCCCTGGTGAAGCCACCAGATGTTGTATGGTTGTGGGTGTGGTGTTGTTGAAAATCCCAATTGTTTGATGGCCTTAGCTGAGATGAGGTTCTTCTAGCTATCGTTATCAACAATGAAATGCAATGCAGTCCCCTTCACCCACATCTATGAATGGAAGAGAGGATCCCCCTCTTCAAGATCTATTGATTCTTCTTATTGAATTTTTGTGGTCACGACAGTGTCAGTGGCGTCTGCATCGATGATCTATTTTTTTTCAATATTTTCTGGATCAGATTTTGAATCACGATTTGGCTCTGTGTCTTTGACCTCGGCCACGAATGACTGTTTCAAGTGACATTAATCGGTGTTGTGTCAGAGGATTTGTGGAAGTCACACCACTTCCCAGTGTCATTCTTCATCTTCCCTTTACCATTTTTGTCTTATGTCTTGGACTGGTTTTCTAGAGGTTGTTGGTTAGGGATGTATTTAACGTGCTTTGGTTGTTGCAGATTTGCAAATCCAAATTCCCATTTGTTCTGGTGTCTAAATTTCTTCTCTATTTTGACAGCATATCGATAGGCAGCTCCCAATGATGAGATGTTTAGGAAATATATTTTGGTTTGGATGTACCTATGCAGAGCCCCACGGTATTTCAAAACCAGATGTTGCTCGGTGTCCTTGATACCCAGCTTGGTGCGCAAGGTATGGAAAGTATTTGTGAAATCTGACACTGTTTATCTCTTCTCTTACCACAGTGTGGCCCATCTCATGTACTGGTATTCATAGTTATCAACATGATACTATTATTCTTTGACCGCATCCACAAAAAAATCCCATGTGGGCTCGACCCCATATATTCCAGATTCCTCTGTGGAACTTTGCTCCCAGTAAGTTTCCCACCAATGTTTGACATGGGGGAGATCCTTGAGGAGTGAAAAGGTGATCTTTTCCCTGTCAAAAATTTTTTGAACAGAGAAATAACCTTCTAATTGATTTAACCATTTTTCTAGGGCATCCGCATCTATTTCACCTTCAAATATGGGAATATCAAAATTAACTTGTACCTTGAAGAGAGAGGTTCCTCCAAAATGGTCGTTTGATGAAGATGTGCCTGTTGCTATTAGCATGAGTTGAAGGATGTGTGCAAAATTCTCCATCATTTCATCCCTCTGTCGCGCAAGAGATTTCTCAAGCAATAGTTTAATAGAATCTTCTACTCCATCATTTTTTTTTTGTCGCCATCGAGGGTTTCTTGGGTGTGCGAGAGTGATTGTCCTCAAGAGAGAAAATCTTGAGACCCAATTGGATATACTCGGACCTCGTTGGGGACATGTGCTAAAAAATGATCAAGAACAACCTGCTCTGATACCACTGATCCATATTATGTTCGGAATGAAATGAAAGTAGAGAAATTACAATGAAACACACATGAAAATTGCCAAAAATAGAGAAATACAACAATACTTGATTTATATTAATGAAAGAATTGTAAAGAGACTGTAAAAATACAGAGTGCAAGACTCTTTAGAACGGTGGCAGCTTTATCTCTGAGAAGAGATGTGACAGCTATGCTCATTCACCAGAAGATGATTAGAATGAGGCTCTGAAGTCCTTTTTATGTTAAAAAGGAATGTCAAAACCCTAGACATCTAGAAACCTAACCCTAGGAGATGAAATGCAAAAAGTCATGTGGGCCCCGTTTGGGTAAGTTAGTACATTAACTTCCCAGGGTCGTAACTTTTTCATATGATCTTTGTTTTAGGCGTGTGATAGCCCATTGGAAGGGTCTTTTCGAGAATTACACATTACGTCGTCAAACTCTTACTTCGTATACAGTTTGACTGTGGCGAGCTAGAATAACATTTTTTAGGGCCCCAAAACAGTGTTGGAAGTACAACAAGATGTGATGACATGAAAACATACAAAATAAGCTAGTTGTATTAGGTGGGAGGCCACCAGTATCCACCTGGAATATGTGTAGGGCTCCAGACAATCCCGGAAGCGTAGAAACCACAATTACAAAACATTACAGAAGAACATGTTGAGCTAAAAAATAACAAAAATGAGCTAGTTGGAACAGGTGGGTGGCCACCGATATCCACTTGGATCATCTTCTTGTGGAAGGCCATGTGGTTCTTGATTTCCCAATAAATATATAAACCCATATTTAGGATATTTGGGGGTTCATTCGTTGCTCATTGTTCACACTCTTGTTTTAGTTCACTCTCCATTCACTCTTTCACTCATTCATTATTCCTCATTCCTTGTTGTTCTTGGAATGGGACCATGGGGGAAAATTGTTGAGGAATAAGCAATTGTTTATTGACTGTAACAGTGATTGGTGTGTTCCAGCCATGAATTTTTGTTTGCATGCCTAAGATGCATTGGCATGTGTTATGTTTTGTTCACATTTGTGAATCCTAAGAGGCCTAGCATGGAGAGTCTTGACCGGATGCACTGGAGCACTGGAAGGAGGTGGACAACCCGAGGGACTGTGTGGTAGAGAAGGGGGTCCATTCTCTTGAGGCTGGAGAGAAGAGAGTTTATGTACTTTGGATTGTTTTGTGTTGAGAAACCTGTGACAGCTTGAGTGTTGACTAGTTTGGGAAGATGAGTGACACCTTGGAACCGTCCTTGTGGATTCATAGAAATGGATCAGGGGTGACCCGTTGTTGATAATTGGAGCACTAGTGTCTATGGCTAGGTGGAACATCCTTGGTCTGCATCCAATTGGTGATTCTTTTTTTTAAAGAGAAGTTCTTTCTATCCTCTATTTTTTTTCTTTCATATTTTTTTTCGTTGTGTATTAATTATCATCTCTAAAATTTGTATTTATAATATGCATGCTTGTTAGTTATTGAGGTGCAACGCATATTGCTTATTTATTTTGTTTTGTAGCATGAATCTTGATAATTTCATGTGTTGTTATGGTGTTGTTTCATGCTTCTTTATTAATTAAACGGTATCATAATTTCAAAATCAATTTAGAAGTGATTTTTTGGAGTTGCGGGCCTGAACTGTGGGTGGTTGGGTATGTTATAGATAGATTGGTATCAGAGCCTCTGGTTAAAACATCAGACTGGTATGGGCCAGAATGAGTGCAAATTAGAAAAAATTGCTATTGCACATTTTCAAATTGTTTGAATTTGGGAAAAATGGAAATATTAGGGAGAAAGATCCCTGAATTCATGGGCAGATTCGAGTTTGAAATAATTCATAGTTATCAAAGAATTTAATGGATTCAATCTGTAGAGTTGCAAAGTCGAATTTGAACTGGAAGGTTGAGAAAATTCATATTTTAATGGTCACAGTAGCATGGGGAAAAGTTCATGGGATCGACGACCAAGATCGTGTTTGATCTTGAGATCAACAACCCAGATTCATTCTTGAAAAATTTAAAAATTGTAATGTTTTCAAAGTTTGACAAAGTTACCATATCAATGACTGAGATTCATTTCGGTGGATTGATAATGAGAAGTATCGATGGTACATGGTCATTTTTAGTCATTTGGAAGTCGAGGGAAATCAACAATCAATATCAGTTTGAGTGAGAGATCGACGACCCAGATTCACCTAGGTTTTTGCAGAAAATTGTGAAGTGTTGAAATTTGTCAATAGAAATCTCTGATCACCGACATTCTATGGTCGGGGGTTCACAAAATTTGGTGAATTTTTCAGTTCTTCAAAAGAAAATTATGATCACTGACGAACGATGGTAGAGGATCGACTAGTTTTGGCGAAGTGTCGAAGTTCGACGAAGAGACATCTCCGATCGTCGATGGTCGGGGATCAACAAGTTTTGGTGAAGTGTTGAAGTTCGCTAGGAGATATCTCTGATTGTCGATGTTCGATGGAGAAAATAGTGTGATGACATGCCATGCCATGTCAGTATCCATGTGTCATGCACACTCATCCTAGTTGATGCCTTAGGATGATGTGTCATGCCAGGTCATCATCCATGTGTCATGGCACATCAGCATAGTTGTCACATCAACAAAGGGATGGTCGATCATCGATGATTGGGCATCGATGAGATTTGTGAATAATAATAGTTTTTCAACTAAGATAATTGATGTTTGATGGCCAATGATCGGGCATCAACGAGATTCGTGGGTGAATTTTGGTTTACGGAGAAAATGATCGATGGTCGATGGTCGGTGATCAAGCGTCAGGAAGATCAGTGGGAAGGTTTGGTTTGCAAAGGAAATCATTGATCCTCTATCATCTATCATTGATAAAAATAATATCAATGGTCCTGCATGCTTCTGATTTGGGATCGACAGTTCAGATTGCACTTAGCAAAAATTGTTCCACAGTTTCAAAAAAAAAAGACCAAGTCTATAGCCATTTTAGTATTTTGGCCATCAATGGAGCATGTTAAGTCATATTGAGATGCAACTTATGGGTTTTTTCTGTAGAGAGGATATCTACAAGAGTGTCAAAGAGGGCCATTGTCCAAATCTACTTAGGTTTGTCAGAAAATGCAAAATTAGTGTTTTTTAAAGATCTGGGTCCAGATCATTGGAAGGGGTCCATATTAACCTGAAAATCTTGGAGAGATTCCAAAAAGAAGACACACAAATAACCCATGAAGGAACTGAATAAATCATAAGGAGATTGGAATGGGGATGCTAAAATATGCCAAAATCCTTTATTTCGGACCACTTTTTGGGGATTTTTGAGATTTTCAGAGGAGGAAAAGTGACCCTAGATCACAAAACTGGAAAATTTTAGGTACTCTACATTATATACTCATTGAGACGAATAACTTTGGTTTAGTGAAAGTTTTCCAGAAGTGCACAGATTATGAGATATCCGGTTTTGCTAAAACTTCGAAGTCTGGAAAAAAAAAAAGGTGAAAAAGACAAAGTTGCAGATTCCATATTTTAGTAGTTTTTGATTGGCGTATCAAATTGAAAATTGGAGAGTTTTTATGAATTCCATGTAAATATTTTTAACTATGTCTCATATAAATTTTTCTCTAGTTCCTGATATATTTTCTTCTGCAATTGATAGAAGTTGGCACTTCATTAAAATTACACCAGTGGAGAAAATGCACAAAAAGGATGAAAGTGGTTTTTTTATGAAGCCATAACTTTCATCTTAGAGATCCAAATGATGCATGAGTATAGTAGTTGAAAATATGATTTAGAGGAGAAGAACATTGAATTTTTATAATTTGGATAATGATGATATATTTCTTCATGAATTGAGCAGAAAAAGGACCTGTAGCATTGTTTGGAAAAAAATCTATAATATGCATAATTCTAACAAAATGGTTGCTTGCACATTTTGCATAATTAGGGAGTATAACCCTATAAGTTCAAGATAAGAATTCATATTTAGAAATGGAAGAAGGAGAGGGATCCCTCCTTCATGATAAAGAAGCCAAAGGGAAAAATATCAGTGTTGGTAATGTAGAGACAAAATCAAATGGAAAGAGGAGAAGAGGGGAGCAAGAAACCTTGATAGAGACTGTGATAAGCCTAAGAATAGAAGTGAAAATTTAGAAACCAGACAATGAGAGGTTGATGAGATAACAAAATTAGATAAATTCTCAAGTGATGCAAATCCTAAATCAGTTACATAGGTAAACAAGGAATGGATCAGACTCAAGGCATGAGGAAGAAGGTAGATATCATGCAAGAAAAAATAACTTCAGAAGAGCTATTCATTCAAGAATTTATAGTATAATTCATAGACATCACTCACCACCTTACTTATCAAGCAAATTTTATGCATATGAAGACTCCATAACCAGTCCAGAAATGTCTTTTGTTAGACACCAAAGAAGAAGACATGAATTGGAAAGTTTGCAAGGAGAATTAAGGAAGCTTAAGCCACCATCCTTTGATGGTGAAAGAGAAAGGGAATATGATGTTGAATCCTAGTTTCTTAGAATGAGGAAGTCTTTTCAGTTGCACAACTACTCATCAAACCTAGAAGCCATAATTTCCACTTACAATTTACATGGAAATGTTGTTTTGTGGTGGGATCAACTTAAGAAATTTGAACACATAAATGAGAGTAGGATAAGTTGGAAGAAATTCAAGAAATATTTCCATAAGGGGTACCTTTCAAAGAACGTCTATGACAAGAAGATGCAAGAGTTCTTTGAACTAATATTGGGAAGCATGACAATGACATAATATGAGAATAAGTTATTGGTATTGTTGAAGTATGTAGGATTTATCAAGGATGAAAAAGTGAAGATACAGAGGTTTTTAAGTGAAGTTCCATCCTTTTATAAGGAAAAGATTCAGTATGATGAGCCTAGTACTTTGATAGATACCATTAGGAAGGATAAGTACCTATATGAGCAAGGCAAGAGCAGAGAATCCATGCAGAATATTGGAAGGATAAGAAGAAGGAGAAATATGATTAGAAGAGGAAGGGATTCAAACCTCCTTTCAATAGAAACAACCCTAATAAAAATCAACAAGATCAGTCTGCTAAAGATGAATCCAAGAAAGAAGATTCCATGGGGAAAAGAGGAATACCACCAATCCAATTTTGGGGGTGAAAAGAAAATCACCTATACAATGACTTCCCTCACAGAGGAGATAAAGCGAAGACCATGCACAACATCCAATAGGATACAATAATAGAAGACATGGGAAGAATATATGCAGCCTTAGAAGATCGACAAGCAAAGTACTAATCCAATATGATCGAAGTGGAAGGTAAGATAATTAATCAACCCGTTGTTATTTTAATTGATTCAGGAGCAATTCATTGTTACATTGATCCTAAAATAGTGGATAGATTACATTTAGAGAAATGTAATCTTGAAAAGTCAAGTTTGGTTTAGCAAGCCACTAGAACCAAAAGAAGGATCAATGAGGTTGTCAGAGGTTGTCCAATAAATCTTAATGGAGTGAGTAATAATGTTGATATGAATATCATACCATTAGGATCGTACGATATCCTAATTGGAATGGATTGGTTGGACAAACACCATGTTGTCCTAGATTTTCATAACAAGAAATTTACATATCTTGATGAAGAAGGAAAATAGAGCAATGTGAAAGGAATTATAAGACCCATTTATATAAGGGAGATTTCATCCTTATAGGTGAAGATATGTTTGAGGAAAGGATGTAGATTGTATGCAACTCATGTGGAAGAGCCAGAAATTACAAAAGGGACAAGCCTTGAAGATTTTCCAGTATTGCAAGAGTTTGAATATGTATTCCAAGAAATACCAGTATTTCCACCGAAGAGGGAGATAGATTTCTCTATTGATTTAGTACCAGGAGCTTCCCCAATATCAAAAAATCCTTACACAATGAGTACACCAGAGTTAAATGAATTACAAATGCATTTGGAAGAGTTGTTGAAGAAAGGGTACATATGTCCAAGTGTTTCACCTTAGAGAGTATTGGTACTCTTTGTCAAAAAGAAGGATGGAACATTGAGGCTGTGTATAGACTTTAGACAACTAAATAAAGCCACGGTGAAGAACAAATACCCTCTAACCAGAATTGATGACCTCTTTGATCAACTAAGGGGAGAAAAGATATTTTCAAAGATAGACTTGAGATCAGGCTACCACCAGGTAAGAATCAAGGAAGAAGACATCAATAAGACAACCTTCAGAACTAGGTATGGACATTATGAATTTGTAGTGGTGACCTTTGGACTAACCAATGCACTAGCTATCTTTATGTGCTTAATGAATGACATATTCAAAAATTATCTGGATAAGTATGTCATTGTGTTCTTGGATGACATACTTATTTATTCTAAGTCTGAGGAAGAGCATGAACATCACTTGAGGTTGGTGTTGCAAGTGTCAAGGGAACATCAGTTTTATGCCAAGATTAGTAAGTGTTATTTTTAACAAGAACAAATCCATTATTTGGGGCATATTATTTCAGAACAAGGTATAACAGTAGATCCAAAAAAGATTGAAGCCATTAGAGGATGGCCAACACCCAGGAATATTTCAGAAGTCAAATATTTTATGAGGTTAGTTGGTTACTATAGAAAATTTATAGCAGGGTTCTCTAAGATTGCTCATCCCATCACTTCTTTGCAAAAGAAGGGAATTAAATTTGAATGGACAACTGAGTGTGAAGAGAACTTTAATTTGTTGAAAGAATTTCTCACTAGTGCACCTATTTTAAATATTTTTGACCCAAATGAAAGTTTTTTGGTATGTACATATGCATGCAAGAAAGGACTTGGTGGAGTCCTCACTCAAAATGGGCATGTCATTGGTTATGAGTCCAGAAATCTTAAATAACATGAGAGAAATTATGCCACATATTATAAATAACTTGATGCCATAGTTCATGCATTGAATATGTGGAGGCATTATCTCATGGGAAACAGATTTGAATTAACGATAGACCATAGTGGTCTGAAATATCTTTTGAACAACCAACTTTGAATGTTAGGCAAACAAGATGGCTAGAATTTTTAAGTGAGTATGACTTTGACATCAAGCATATCAAGGGAAAAGAAAAGAAAGTGGTTGATTCATTCAATAGAAGAGTACATATCATGCATTCTACAGCTTTTAGTATGCATCAGTTAGATTTAAAGAGTGGAATTTTAGATGTTGTTGTTACAAATCCGCATTACCTACAGGTAAAATAAAGTTTACAGCAGGAAAATATACAACAGAAAATTAAAGAGTATGAGATTAAAGAAGATGGATTACTTATGCATAAGAATAGAATTTATGTTCCTAATTTCGGAGAACTTAGGAATTTGGTGTTAAATGAAATGCATAATGTTCCATATTCTAGACATATCGGTTACCAGAAAATAATTGTAGCAGTGAGAATCCAATTATTTTGGCCAGGAATGAAGAAGGACATTGTTGATTATATTGCTAGATGTATGGAATGTTAGAGAGTGAAGGATGAGCATATAAACCTAGTGGGTTTTCTACAACCATTTCCAATTTCAGAGAAGAAATGGGAAGTGGTAACCATTAATTTTATAACTAAATTTCCTAGGACAATAAGGGAACATGATTCAATAATGGTGGTGGTTGATAAATTGACAAAGGATTCTCATTCTAGACAAAGTAGCTAAGTCATAACTAGCAAATCCTTCCTAGGAACTCCTGTGTTTGGAACATAGAGATGATTCACACCTCACCTCCTAAGATCCTTGTTCTATTTCACATCAATCTTGCAGCGATCTACACATATCTACCTTCAAGGCTATGGAGTCTTAATTTTTGTTTCTATGCCCATTAACAACATTCTTCACCTATTGGCTTAATGTCCTATGTGAGGATTCTTACTATTGTGCCTTGCAATTCATTCAAACTCTGCAACAGTTGACTAATAATTATTTGTTCCACTCTTCTTGAGTTCTTATCCACTTTTCATTACTTTCCCTATAGATATTTATTTCCTTAACCAAATTATACAAGTTGTGTTATGCTTCCATGACTCTGATATCCAATCCTAGGATTGAATTTATCTAATTATACCTCTAATTTTGCAAAGTGTGCAAGCAACCACTCTGTTAGAATTATGCATTTATAGGAATTTTTTCAGTTAATGTTAGAGGTCCTTTTCTACTCAATTCATGAAGGATTATATCATAATTCTCATGATTCTAACAATTCCAGGTTATTGTCCTCTGAATCATCTTTCAAATGACTGTAGTCATGCTTCATTCTAACCTATGATATAAAAGTTATTGATGGAAATTGAAGGAATATCCATTAGCACATGTAACATAGCTTTGTTGCTCAGCGACTTCCTGATCATTCATAAGGATTTAATCATGACTGTTGATCTAGTTTTCATTTGGATTGAATCATGACCATTAATCTGTTCACTGGCCACCTAAACAGGCCATGCAACAATGATGCACACCAACCATCCAATCTTCCCTTGATTAGATCTCAGCCATCAATCTATTCTCCTTTAGCATATCGGGACCACCAGGTCTTTGGATTACAACCACCATCTGATTAGATCTCATTTTTATCTCGACCATTGATCTCTCTTTTTTATTTCACCGCGGGTCTAAGGCGTATCTCTTCTTCATTTCAAACTTTCACGACCTCCATGCTACACCACCAAGTTCTGTCGCACTCGTTTTGCACCTATACTTAGAATATTTTAAAGCATTTCTTTGCAACCTCCAGAATGAATTTGCATGTTCCATCGCACTCACTTTGCACTTATACTTAGATGCATTTCCAAGAATTTCTCCATGGGTCTACAATACATCATGAGCCGTTAGTTCTGTCTCCCTCTGGGTCATCCAATTTGACAAGTGGTGACCTCCTCGACTGTCCAATCTATGACACGTGGTGACTTCCTGGACTGTAATATCTCTCTCCCTCTAGCTATCCTATCTTGACAATTTTCGGCCACCTGGATCATCCAATATGTGAAAAGTGTTAGCCTCCTAGATCATCCAATATGTGACAAGTGGCGACCTCCTAGGACGTTCGATCTCTCTCACTTTGGCCATATAATATTGACAAGTAGCAACTTCCTGGACCATCAGATATGTGACAACTGATGACCTCTTGGTCCATCTTATCATTTCTTCATACTTAGACAATTTTTGATATTTCACCGCGGATCCATGTGACATCTCCATTCTTCTCTTATCGAGGACCTCATCCATCCAACCGATTCTTGGCACAGAAATTTATCATATCTCACCACGGGTCTCTTACACTTAGTCAATTTTTTTAATTCCTACCATAGTTCCATGGGTTATAGCACTTTCATACAATCCTCCATGGTATCATCCATCCCACTAATGCTCCATACTTAGTCAAGTTTTGATATTTTTCACCATGGGTCCATGTGTCTACAACACTTTTGTTCAATCCTCCACGGCCTCATGCGTCTGACTAATCTGTTAGCTCTCTGTTAACTTCATTCAGCTGAAAAACAAATGACAGAGGCAACCTACAAACCAACTTTGAGACCCAAAACTAGCCTTTTGGACCTTGAGAGGGCTCGAGAGAGAGACATTATCTCGGTATAGGATATGGCTTTAAGTTGTCGGCTAGATTTAACACCTTTGAATGATAAGTTCTGTCTCTATTGGCCAAAGAGAGTAAAACCTCGGGCTATGGAGTCGATTTAAGAAAACGATAGAAACAAATAAGTTGGTGACTGAACTTGAGAGGATAAAGGCTAAGTAAGAAACAATTTTCAGTTTAAAATCGTTGTGTGTGGCGAGGGGAAAAACACATGAAGCAACTCGGAGCACCACTAAGGATGAATTCAGAGTTAACTTAGAGTAAAGACGGTTTGTATAAATTGTGTGAATCCCAGGGCATTGCGCAGTGAAACCTAGGTTCGAAATTACGTTCCTATTCAGACATAAATAGATATGAATAAAGAATACAGGAAGTAAGTATGCAAAGAAAGGAAAAAACACATCCAACTGCTACAATTAGAATATTTTCATCAAAGCTTCAGGACCTTTGCATTAAATTATGATTGAGCTCAAACTACATTCAATAATCATTGTCTACACTAGTTTTGCCAACCAACCCAGCTTACATTGAAAAGATAAAATATATAGGCAAGGGCACTGCTTGGAATTCCCTGCTCTATAGCTACTGTCCCTAGAATTTAGGAAACTGACTTCCCTTTGTCAAAATGACCTTTCGCATGACATCTTTCTAGAAATAGAAACTAACTATATTCGGTTGCATCATAACTGCTTGTCCTTGCCATGGGGATTCATTTATCAACAAGGTCTCATCATGGGGAGAGTGATGTGTCGATGCCTTCCTTCGATTGGGTATATAAATGATCAAGTTCTCTGTTAGACTCCCGCCATCTATTGTAATGGCCTTGATTTCTGCCACGCGCTCATTTGTTGGGGTGCATACGTGGCGAGTGACTGCTGACTGTTGCAGTCATTACCAAAATGAAAAAACCATCTAAAGGTGACGCCTTATTCAAAAATGTCGAGATCTGTGCCACGTTTGAGAATACAAGAATGCACTCTATTAATCATGTTTCTTCTGCGCGCTGGCAAGATATGCGTGGACTTTTCCCCTTGGCTTCTACACGTTCTCTGAAGTGCTTCACATTCCTTTCTTCTAACATCATGTTTGTTTCGTGCAGCTGTACAATTGCATCTTGCGCATCTCTAAGCTGTCTCTTGAGCCACGTCATGTTTCCTTCATGGCCTTGTGATGCCGACACTTCAAGCTGGGTCTTCATTGCTAACTGTCGTCTTAGTTCCGTGTTTTCCTGGTAAAGCTCGGTAATAGCGAGCTTCACTTTCTTCATCTGTTGATATGGGTCTTGAACATTTGTGCCTCTAGAGTCTGTCTTCCTCATTCTGCTCGATCTTTATTAACTTGTACCTTCAACGGGTTCCAGTTGAATAGCACGCATAAGTAATTCTTCAGCAGCCGATATTTCATGTGGTTCACTCGTAACTCGGGTTTCCCCAGCTTCCTTGTTATTTTTGGCCTGCCCCTTCTTTGGGGTATTTTCTTTTGGAGGGACAGTGCTTCCAATGTCTTTCTTTCCTGTGTAGCCTCTTCCACTCTAGCCTCTGCGTGGTGCGATATTACCCTTTCCGTGGGCAGAGGGAAATATCCTTTTGGATCCTTGGGGATGCCCGCTATGAGCAAGAATGAATCCCAGTTGCTTCCCCACCTTCTTAATTCCTCAACTACCAACAATTTAATCAGCGAGACGTCAGAGAGTTTCCTTTTCGATTGATCCACTTTTTCATGGGCATTGTCTGCCATCTCTTGGTGGTTCTGGTGTAAGAAAAAGGGTAGATTTAATGGTCTCCTTCCTATGAAGTGCATCAACAATATAATGTGATGTGAATGTATCCTGTCGGACCTCCCTTCACAGGTGAAATATTTCCTAATAACTCCAAGTAGTTTCCGAAAAGGTTCCTGCACATATCTACTCAAAACTCCTGTCTCGACTTTCCCACCTAAACAATCTCACTTGATGAAGTCTTCATATCACTACGCATCCAAGGGCATGCCTTTAAACCACCTTTCGCCACACAGAGGGATCTCTATTGCGATTGACAGAGTTTCCTCAGTCACCTGGAAAATGACACCCGAGATCACCGCACGGAATCTGTCGAAACTGAGTGCGAACTTCTCAGCTAGTCTCATATTGTATCCTTGAATTTTTCCTGCAAAAATCTATGCACCTGAATTGTTCGAAGGACGCTCTAACCTCCGAATCTTTGTTGATAAACGTCAAGTTTTGGGGCTTGGGCCTAGTGCTTCTGCTACTTCACATGCCTTCCTTATGCTTTGAGAGGTTTCCATGGCACAACGCGTATATGTCCTGCACACAGTGGATTTGGCACGGGACCAAGGCAGTAATATTGATCATCTTGGGAATGCGAGAAGACTACAAACAATGCATAAGCTTGACTAGTGAATAAAATGCATGCAGAACATCCATAATTTGTAACAGAGTGGGTGGGAGGTGGAATCGTTCCAGGAAACACTGAATTCATGACAACTGGATGTTTCGAAGCGAAATGAATATTTTTCGTAGCACATCCATGCGACGAGTATACTTCGGGCCATGTAAAGTATAGCTAATAAGGGATGCAGGGAATATGTGATACGAGCGTCATGATTTTTCATTCTTTCATCCCTCATAATGAGCCGAGGATGGTCATTACACTTGCCGATGAGACTTCTATTTAACAAGTTGCCTCGACCCTCAACACGTAAAAATTCCTTTTTGATAAGACTTGAATTTTTGGGAACATACTCGTACTATTTACACATGTTTTGACTCTAACATCCCTTCTCGAATGCAAGGGCCAACTGACCACTTGTTGACTTTGACCCCTTTGTTGTTCAGTACCTGAATTCACATGCTTTGACACACAGACCACAACTCAACTAATACCAACTCTAACTAAACACGAAAAATGACGGCGCTAACATAATCCTCCATACTTAGTTGATTTTCAATATTTTCACCATGGGTTCACACCCATTCTTCACCTACTCTTGATTCGCCTTCGTGCTCCCATCTCCATGATGTTTTGATACTTAGTCATTTTTTAGGGTCTCTTTTGTTGATGCTGCAAGTGAGGTGTCCTCCATGTGGGCATATTCTTCACTTTATATATGACATGGAATTGATATGTGTCCTAACACGTGGCATCTAAAAATCCTCTTGTTACAACCCTAACATGGAATCCCTCTGAAGTGGCACTCATATAACAGGGCACGTGGTACTGATGAGGTTTCTACCATGGCACTGGCATGGTCGAGCTGGCCCACCAGGCATCACACCCAAATCTTTTTTTCTTAGTCGTTGATCTCCATAGATCAACAATTAGGATTTAACCATCTCTTAATCCACAGTTCTTCACCAAAAAATTTAACTCCTTGCATAGGGTTCCATACAAGCTTGTTTTCATTTAAACCATG
>ML782774.1:435672-462992 GCA_009831015.1 Picea engelmannii
GAATTTTTGAAGATGACAAAGTGAATTGAAGAAGGAAGTACATGTAGGCCCTGAAGATAATTAAAGAAAAGAATTACAAAATAAGAAAGTGTCAGGTCGGACCTAATGTTAAAAGGAAGTGACATAAATGGTATAAATAAAAAATCATTATACATTCATTTGATACAAGTCAAACTTCATAGGAAATAAGAAGAAAAGAAGGTTGGATTTCAAGGGAGGATGAAGTCTTTTGGTGATGTGTTCTAAGGTATGTTATTTTCAGGTCATCTTACCAATTTTTATATAACTTTTTTTCTAGAACGATTCAGATGGGGAAATCGTTATGGTATTGAGAAGACATATCAAGGTACCTCTGGTAAAAATTGCAGCACTTTATTCTCTATAATTATGGAGATACACTCTGTGGAAGATAGGGTTTGTGACTAGTCCTTAAGCTAGTCAAAAAACATGTGTTCCGGGTAAAACAGTCATAACGTTTTCATTGAGAATCCAAATGAAGTGGGAAAAATTTCATTGGAAATAGTACGGACTTTGGTTTGTGCAAGTTTCAGAATCGGATGTTAATTATTGAGCATGAGGCATTATGTGCAAGTTCACTCTCCTAAATAGACCAGAGTTGAATAAAGTCTACCATTTTTTCTATAACCTCTTTTTGGAGAGGATTCAAGGAGTGGAAATTGGAGGAGTTTTATAGAATACATTGAGTAATATTATATATAGGATCAGAGTACTCCAAGAATTGAAGAATTGTAGAAATTGAAGAAGTCTCAAGAATCATTATCCAGTTCTATGTGATGATTGGTTGATGGTGATGATTCAATGTAAAGTTTTATTATCTCTCATATATTCTTAGGTTGAAGGAAGGGGAAAGTATGGAGAGTTCAACTCTCTCTTGATATTGGAGGATTGTATCTTCCTCTTGGAGGTTTATCCCTCCCTTTACATTTGGAAGTTGTAGCTACCTTTGGAAGTCATTACTTCCCTTGAACAATAACTATTGATTATTTCTCATATATTGTGCATGGTGTAACTCTTATACTATTGTTCATTGCTCATTGGATATAGTTGAATGGTTCAAGTATAAGTTGAAAATGGTTTTAAATTGTACTTGATACTGATTCACCCCCTCTCAGTATCAACATACACTACTCAGATCTATAGTGATATTTGTCTGGATTTCCCTTGCTCCACTTCCCTTAATCTTGTGCAACCCCAAATATATTTCAGGCACAAACATATTTGTTCTTAAATTAGTGTAAATTCACAGATCTCTTTCAGAATTTCAACAATGTACAATTTTATTTTCACTGAAAGACTCCTCAACGTACATGGGTATTCTCTACTTCCTCTATATTGATCAATTTATAGACTATTTCCAACAATGTCCTCATGCAACAACTTTTTTTGTCCCACAACGAAGTAATTAATATCCAAAGAGAGTCTCGGTCATGTAGCAGGATCTTAAGGTCTGGTGATGTAACCTATAGATCCGATACCAATTTGTCATGCCCCTAGCCTCCAACACCCTAGGTTGGGCATGCTACTTACCACCAGAATTCCCTCTAAGATGCTTTGAGGCCTATATATAACATACCCAACCACCAACAGTCTCGGTCGCACTACTCCAAGATCTCATCTCAAGAACCAAGTTCAAATTTCTAATCCAAAAACACACTTCTTGATCCAAGAACGAATTTCTGATAACCATTGATTTTTAACAAAACCTGAAAGACATGGAATAACCATTCATGAAATAATCAAGATTCATGCTAGACTTAAAATAATGATTAATCATGCCATGCAAAACCATAACCAGCAAGCAGGAACATTAAAGATACATATTTCAAAGATAATAAATTAATACACTGTGGAAATAAATATACAAGCAAGGAAACCATGATAGAGAGAACTTATCTTAACAAAATCAATCACCAACTAGATGCAGACCAATGAAATTCCTCCCAACCATAGACACTATTGTTCATTCACTCTCAACAACAGTTTCACCCTCGTGCCAAGGCTATGAATCCATGAGGATGGGTCCTATGCCAAATATAAAACATAGTAGTTAGCTAATAGGCTCTCATATTTTCCCAACCACACAACAATCTTAATTCCCAGCTCTCTTTCCCCTTTAGCCTACACAACCTAAATAAATGAACCCCTTTCTCTTCCATGTAGTCCGTCAGGATGTTCCATTTCTCTCCAGGACTCCAATTCTACTAGTTAAGAAATATCCATGTTGGAAACTCCAAGGATTCTCAGTTGTGGGCAGTTGTTTCAGAACTACCATCAATCACATGCACATAGGCATCCATTCCCTCTTGGAATGATCAACAATTCCTCATATTCATCTAGCAATGGATCTCTACCTATGGCCATTAGTTTCCATGCCCAAACCAAGAGCACACGAATGAACAAGAGAGAATAAGATGATTGATTGAATGATTAAATCCCCCAAATGAAGGAACAACCAAGAACCACCAAAGAACCACCCCCAAATAGCTTACATTCAAGGTTTATATAATTGCAAGAACCAATAACCACATGGCCTCCCCAATAAGCTCATGTAACCACTTCTCCCAACTAAAACCAATATGGGTGAATAAGAATAATAAAAATACTTAGCCCCTTTATCCCCCTCTCGTGGAATCATATCCCCCTATCTCTTGTCCTTGTCTGTCTTGCATCCAATGCTGTATTTTATTAATATATATATATATATAGAATTATTACATTCCCTAGGCACTCTGGCCCCTTTTCAACTTACTAGCTCACCATCCTAAGTCACAATTACATAATACATTCTATTTCATAGGGACCAAAAATGAGGGTGTTACAAAAAATTGGAGGTTATTTAGAAGACCTCTCAAGGTACTTGTGGTTCAAATTTAATCTTCTGGGTCATTATACTTTCGGAGATATACCTTGTGGAAGATAGGGTTTGTTGACTAGTCCTATAACTAGTCACAAACATGTGTTATGGGTAAAAAAATCATATCTTATTCAGTGAGGATCTAAATTATGTGAGACCTATTGCATTTGAAAGAGGACAGTCCATAGTATTTCTGGTAGAAATTTTAGATTTAGGTATTAAATATTGGACACGTGGCATTATGTACAAGTTCACAACCTATCGATAATAAGAAATTTTCTAGAGGATTTAACTCTAATAGTGGAGTTAATTATGACAGGGGTCCTAAATTCAAATTTCCCAAGATTTAATTAAATAATTTTGATGAAATAAAGGTCTTTACCTCGGTGAACCAAATAGAGAAATATTTTGAACTTCATAATATTATGTATGATAAGAAAAGGATTCACATATAAACATTGAACTTTGAGATAAAACAATATCAATGGTATAAATGGGTAGTTAAAAGGAAGCCCCCTCTTTATCATTATACTTGTGGTTTATTTACAAGAGACTTAGAATCATAATATGGGAAAGTGTGGGAACATGACTACTTCAGTCAATTGATAAGAATTAATCACTTAGGTGATATTAGATGTTATAATTTATAATTTCAAGTATTGGCCACAAGGTTGGATGACATAAGTGATGAACATTTGGTGGAAGCTTACATGGGTGGATTAAAACAAGACATTAAACATGATATTTTCTTAAGACAATCATACCTCAACCGATAAGGTTGACACTTCAACAAATGGATGAAAGAAGAGAAAAAGGACTATGTTTTAATTGTGATGGCAAGTATAGTAAGGGGCATAAATGCGGTGAGAAGAAATTATTCTATATAGACTGTGAAGAGGAAGAAGATCGATAATTGGAACCACCACAAGATCCAGATCTAGAAGAGACTACTCCAACAATATATTGTCATGCATTGGACGACATCAGTACTCCACAAACCCTCAAGATAAAAGGATACATAAAAAATAAAAAGGTAATAGTATTGATTTATTATGGTAGTACCCATAATTTCATCAATTACAAACTAGGAAAGGATCTCAATTGCTTTGTATATCTCACACTAGAGTTTCAAGTAATGATTGCATATGGAGGTACCATAAATTGTTCAGGGAAATGCCATAGTATTAATCTCAACATGGGGGAGTATTTTATGGATATCCCCATGATCGTCATCCAAATGGGGGGTGCTAATGTTGTATTAGGGGACCAATGGTTACAATCATTGGGAACAATGGCCCTTAATTTTCAAGATCTTTTCATGAGATTTTTCTCACATGGTAAGGAAATTGAGCTTAAAGGTATATAAAGGAAAACCTCCAAATTGATAAGCTCTAATCGCATGACAAAATTACTCAAAAAGGGACATTGGGGTGTAGTTGAACAAATGTGATCACTTGATGTTCAAACATCTATATCCTCTACTCCATTAGACCTCCAAATAATTATCAACAATCATTCCAAGGTATTTGGTGAAATGCCTAAGGGTCTTCCACCTGCTCGAGATCATGACCATCCTATTCATTTGCAACCAGAAAGTGTCCCACCTAACATTATCCCTTATAGGTATCCATATGCATAGAAGAGTGAGATTTAGCACATGATCTAGGAAATATCAGAGGTCAAAATCATTCAACCTAGCCAAATTTCTTTCTCTTCACCAGTGGTGATGGTTACAAAAAAGGATGGTTCATAGTGTATGTGTCTAGATTATAGACAAATCAACAAAATTACCATCAAAGATAAGTTTCTTGTTCCCATCATTGATGAATTATTAGATGAATTGCATGGGGAAAAATTCTTTACTAAGTTGGATCTTTGTTCAAGATATCATAAAACCAGAATGAGACAAGAAGACATTCCTAAAACAACTTTTAGAGCACATGAAGGTGATTGTGAGTTTTTGGTTATGCCATTTGGACTTACTGATGCATCTTCAACAAAGCTTGATGAATTCTATTTTCAAGCCCTTCCTTAGAAAAAGTGTGTTAGTATTTTTTGATGACATACTAATCTACAACAAATCTTGGGAAAAGCATTTACAACATGTTGATAGAGTATTCAACTACTAGAAGTGAAACAACTTTATGAAAATCCTTCCAATTCTTCCTTTTGGGTTCAAGTGGAATATTTGGGTCATATTGTATCTCATGAAGGTGTAAAAGTGGACCCTAACAAAATTAAAGCTATGAGGGAATGGTCGATTATCAAAACTTTGAATAAACTTAGAGGATTCTTAGGGTTAACAAACTATTATCGCAAGTTTGTTAAGAATTATGGTCAAATAATAGCACCTCTAACAACATTATTAAAGAAGAAAGCATTTTCTTGGACCGAAGAAGAAACCAAATATTTTGAAAAACTTAAAAAGGTTATGTTTACTACTCCCATCCTAGCCACACCAGACTTTACAAAAAAATTTATTATGGAGTGTGATGCCTCATGTGTAAGTTTTAAACCTGTAAAGTAAAGCAATGCATATAGATTCTTAAGCAAAACAAAATTTAATCAATGGCTCATACACAAAGTACACAGAGATTTTATACTGGAAACCCTCAACTAGGAAAACCTTTCTTATATTCATTATATCGAATTTCACCATTCACAATATATATACAATGTTTTTAGGTATTTCGTATATACCAAAACCCTAATCCCTTAATCCAAGATTAATTTACAAAACCTCTAAAAATAGAAAAACCCGCTAAAAGTAGCAAAAACTGACCAAAAACAAATTTTGGGGCATTTCCCTGAACCCTATAGGCCCCGGCCTACCACCCATTTCCGAACAATGTGCATAACCATGGGGGGCATACCTGCCCCCCTAGGACCCCCCTAGGAAATCGCATGGCGCACACGACACACAAAACACTACTAGAGGGATCGTCAGACGCAGTTGTCATATCTGACGCACCCACACACACACATGCAAAGAATATAACACCTAACCAACATTCTCCCACTTGTTGTTTTCTTTTCATCCAGGGGTCCAGGGGATTATATAGTCAACAATCCAGGGAAGCAATGCCCATTGTTACTCTACACCAGGAGAAATTTGTTGTTCTCATAAACTTTGTCAATGAATCTACAACATTCTTCAAAGTGTCAACCTTTTCCAACAACACCTTCTTTTCCTCAACCATGTCTCTCACAAAGTGATACTGAACATCAATGTTCTTTGTCTTCGAATGATAAGATGGGTTCTTTCTCAGGAAGATTGCACTCTGATTGCCATAATCTAATCTCACTGCTTGTTGTACCAACCCAATACATGAACACAATCTTTGTAACCATACTGCTTTCTTGCTTGCATGAGTGGCTGCCATGTATTCAGCTTCTATAGTTGAGAGTGCCACTATAGCCTATCTTTTTCTCATCCAACTGATTGCTCCTCCAAATAGGTTAAGCACATACCCACTTGTAGATCTTTTGTGATCCAGATCTCCAACCCAGTCTGCATCAACAAATCCATGTATGTCCACCACTCTTTCCAATCATGTTCTTCCTTGGTAGCACAATCCATAATTGGTAGTGCCACGCAAATACCTGAAGACCCTCTTTACTGTTGTCCAATGCTCCTTCCTTGGTTTTGACATATACCTGCTCAAAACTCCCACTAAATGTGAAATGTCCGGTCTAGTACATACCATTGCATACATCAAACTGCCAACTGCACTGGCATATGGAACATCAGACATGTCTTCTTCTTCTTCATGTGTCTTGGGACACTGATCTGTAGATAACTTTACACTTATAGGAATAGGAACCTTGACCGGTTTACTTCCATGCATATTAAACCTTTGCAATATCGTATCAACATATTTTCTCTGATTCAACCAGAGTTTTATGTTTGCACGATCTCTTTTAATTTCCATTCCCAGAATGAAGTTAGAAACACTGAGATCCTTCATGTCAAATTTGGAGGATAGTTGTGATTTCACCTCCTTGATAACATCCATGTTATTTCCTACCAACAACATGTCATCAACATACAACACTACATAAATTAAGCGATTACCAACCTACTTGGAATATACATAGTGATTATCCCTGCTTCTTACAAATCCCAATCCAAGGATGTATGTGTTGCACAACTTAGAGGGGGGGGTGAATCAGTTGTCACCGTGCTTAAACAATTATGCTTCTTTTAAAATATTTACAAGGAACTCAATGATGATCACAATAATGCAGGGAAATGAACAATGGCACATTCAGCATCAGTCACATATATGAGAAACACAGAGACAGATATTTCCCAAGGAAACCCATACAGGGTAAAAAACCTCTTCTTCTTTATATGATAAGTATTATTTACATTCTTTACATTATCATACATTTGAGCACCAACTCATTATGAGGCTACAACTGTTACACGTCAAAATTGTTCAGATGGATAAGTGTCGCATTGTCCCTATCAATCGTCGCAAGTGTCGCATCTTCCCTATCAACTTTCGCAAGTGTCGCAAGTTGATCACTAGTGTCGCAAACAATGTTCAGACATGATGCTGTGATAACGACACTAAGGAAGCACTTATGGCATCTCACATGACTGATATGAAGGAGGAGAACTGGTTTACTGGAATCAAATGACCTTTGACACCTGAAAAGAGCTTTAAAACAGAGGTTTGGAGGGGGAACGCTCCCTTATTTCAGCTGCAGAAGCGTTGGCGCTCCCCTAACATGATCAGGGAGTGTTATAACGCCCCTCAGGCCCTTCTAGAGGAGAATTTCTCATATTAAGAGCGCTGGCGCTTCCCAAGGCTTGTCAAGGAGCGCTACAACGCTTTGAGACCCCTTCTGAAGGAGCGCTCCCCAATCTGGGTCAGTTGTTAGCCCGTTGAGAGGAATAAGGAGAGTAACATTCGATATTAGGAGACTGTTGTGCTCGAATTCTTGTTCTCATCAACAGATCCCTGATCTATGGAGAAGGTTCCCAACTGGTTCTAAACATAACTCAAGAGGTTAGGCTCCTCCCAACCTATATAAACAGGCTCTTGGTGGTGGAAAAGGGAGGAGGAAGAATTGAATATGTGAAACTTATGATCTTGGAGGAAACTTACAGTCAGCCAAAGGAGAGTGATCAGTGAAGCTGTTGTTATACAGGTTGTGGATCTCTCAGGCAAGGGTTAGACGAAGAGGACTTGACGAAGCTGTCGCATTCCCATCTACGATTGTAAGTACTGCTGTCATTATTCTCATTAATATGACACGCTTGGCCTGTTTCTTTCTAGTTTGTGTCTGATGTCACATGAACTTGTCATTTATTGATAGATCTGTTTTCAAGCTAATGTCAATAGAGTAGGAAGTGGTCATATCTTGTTTTGTCCACAGACCTCAACGAGGAGCAAAGGATTGGAGCGCAACTCGGAGCGTGTAGGGACAAACGTCGGTTAAAAGGTACTTTTGTTACCTTCCCTTCTCATGCATTAGTTTAGATAGATTTGAAAGGAAGTCAGTGTCCATGTTAAGCATTTTTCTGTCTAGGGTTAAGGTCAAGCTCTAGAGGTCGATCTACTTGTCCGCAGGCAGATTTTCCTACAACAGAAACTGGCGACTCCGCTGGGGAGATAGCCTCGAATCGAAACCTCTTGTTTGGATTTTTCTCCTCATTGACCTTGTTCTATCCCTTGATTGTTTCAGACCTGGTTCACCCCTCTTTGATTAGTTTCATGAGATGATTGGCTCCTTACCTTGTCACATTCAGCATATTTGTCAAGTTCAGATCTCAATTTTTGAAATTTTTGACATTTCTGGGACTTTTAGACCCTCGCGCCCCTGACCTAGTGTTATCAGAGCACCAACGCTCCTAATAGCCTTACACAGAGCGCTATAACGCTCTTTGCCCTTGGCAACAGAGCGTCAGCCTCCTTTTGGCCCAAAACCCCCCCACAGTTGCATTTTTCAGGGTTTGCCTCTGTAGTTCTTCTGCTGAATGATCTTGTGAGTCAATTTTTCTTCCTTTTAGCTTTGACATCTGTCTTTTTGAAGAATAAACACCTTGTTGATTAAATCTTGTAGCCTTATTCACCATTTTTTCATTGGGTTTTCCTGTTGAGTGGAGCTTGAAACCTATGCATTTTTTCCCTCTTCTCTTTAGTTGAGTAAAACCCTGGTGAAGGTCATCAAAGGTCTACAAGCCTCTGCATCTTGTTTTCAGTTGAGGTCATTTGTTCTTCAAACTTTGTTTTTGGGTGTGAAGTCTACTTTTTCTTCAATTGTTTCTTTCGTTTTTCGTTTTGATTGCTACGAAGGGTGTATTGTTTGTGTAGCTCTTGCTTAGGATAGTTTGTTTTTCATTCATACCAAGAAGATAATTAGCAAAGATAAGCATTGTGATTGTGTTGATCATCATCCATACGCAAACAATAAATATATCTTAGTGACTGATTGAGCATATTAGAAGGCATTTGAAAATTTTTGCATTACATCAGGATTTGATTGAGAGAAAAATTTGTTTGAGGGCATTCCGTAGTTGTGCTTGTTAGTGAAAGAACTCTCTCTCTCCCTTAGATAGACGTTCATCGAAAGGAAATGATTGCTTATCACGCTTGATGCACTCTTTGGGTCAGAGTCTTAATTCCATTTGTTTCACTTCCATGCACCCCTTTTGCGTAAAGAACAGCCACTAAAATCAACGCTAATTAAAATTTATCTAGAACTTTTTCTTTGATAGAATCCTCCACCAACAGTAGAATAGGTGTAGTACTTTGGATTAGGCTGTGAGCATAGCTCTCCAAAGTTTTCAAAACAAACACTAGCATCCTGAGATAGGGAGAGTAAATCCAGTTATCGTATAAGTCTGCCTGGGATCCCCCTCTCACACAGGGGTTACGCACGAGGTTGCATTCGGGTAAGCTACGGGGACTAACCCTCCGTGGTTTAACCGATTGTGGTGGTCGGATCGTATTATGGGGGTCACTTTGAGGTAAATCCACAATTACTGCGTGGAAGCTTCTTAGTTGATTTCGGGCTTGATACCCTACCCGTACATTCGGATCGAGCTGTCGACTATTCCCGCCCAGGGGCTGACTGCGAATTGGTAACCTTAGTGGCCATAATATTTAGGTTCTTACACAAGGTGACGGTGACGGGAAGTCTCACTATACCTGGAACAGACATTGGTCAAACTCACTCGGGCTCCTTGGAGGGTAAATCCACAATTACTGCGTGGAAGCTTGCACCAAGGCGTAAGTCTGTTAAGCAGGTCGCCATTGTAACTGTTCCACCCTATCCCCGCCCCTTCTAGACTTGATCACGCGATGTTGGATTTCATCACCAACTAGTACGGTCATCAAAAGAAGGTCATGTTTGCTTGGTTGTGATTCTTAGATTTTTTAACGTGTGTTGTTTCTTTTCGCTAGTTGGCCATAGATTTCTTTCGTCGACTCTTGTCCACCAACATCGACCCTCCACGATGCTCATGGAGGCTACAGGGTCTTCCCCCAAACAATATGGAGGGAAACACCCCTTTTCCCCCTCATTCTACGGAGGAATCTCCTCAACAGAGTGAGGTTCGAAACACTACAACTTCTCAGGAAGAAGTTCCCATCCCTTTGGAGAATTTTAGAATTGTCTTGGGATCCCCGGAAGATTATCACATTCCGAAGGGATATGAACGACAGATCCTCCACCTAAATTCCGCCGGAGAATATGTTGTCATAAACCCTTCTAACACTCCGGTCGGGTCTCCTCAAAACCCTTTACTCGATGACCCTTTTTGGACTGCAGACATTGTTCGGAGTCCACCACGCTTGGTGCAAGATCATCATGGAACAGGAGAAGGTGCCGACGCATCTTCCTCCTATACGGTACCCCCAAATCATTTCACCGGTACTACCACTTTTACAGCCACACCAACCGTTGCTCCGAACACACCACCCGTTGGCCCGAACGTACCATTCACGGGCCCGAGACCTACTATTCCCCTCCAAATGGTCCAGTCCACGACAGTCCCTCACATCCCGACCATTCCCGCTGGCAATTCGGTGGTCACCCAAGCCCCGATTGGCACACCTGTAACACCAAGACCAAATATCCCTTTTGGATTTAGGGCATTGAACGCATCTGCCACTACCACTGCCCAAACCACTACTCAAATTGTACCGGGAAGTTCCATACCTATCCAACAACCCAGAGGACTGTCCTTGGTGGTCCTAACCCAATCGGCAATACTGGTCAATCTTTTACAACTGGCCCTCAAATCCCGGGAACTCTACCTCAAGCTGGGGGGCATCCTCCCACCGGAGGACAAATCCCATTCGGGGGGAACCCTCATGCTGGGGGGAAACCTCAAGTCGGAGTCCACCATCAACCACAAGTACAAACTGTGTCTGTTGCACCCAATCCGTGGAGCATCCCTTTTCAAGGAAACCCGCATGCCTCTACAGGACAAACTGTACCTGCCACATCTAATCCATGGAACATTCCTTTCTAAGGAAACCCATACTTCCCGGCGGGACAAAATTCGCAGACTCTGCAACAACCTCCTTATGGACAAATGCCCAACCCAACCCATAACCCTCAAAACCCATCCAGTTATCCTCCGCTCACACAACCTTTTCAAAACACTTCAAATCCTATGTACCTTGGTCAAAACCAACCCAACATGAGAGGGCCCACGAGTTATAATTACCCACATAACCCAATATTGGGCCCCACTGGTGTTCCTCTGCCGCACCAACATTACCCACAGGTTAACCGACAACTACCTTTTCTAGCCACCCTGGAGCTTCCAGACTTGTCTCGGTTAACGAATGATCCCATTCATCATTCTTCGGTTTGGCCAGCTATTCCAGCAAAACTCCCTTCTGATATCCCAAAATTCGACGGAAATTCGGGAGAAGACCCAAACAATCACGTAATGACCTTCCATTTGTGGTGTTCATCAAACTCCCTCATGGACGACTCAATTCGCTTGTGTCTTTTCCAATGAACACTTACGAGTTCCATTGCGAAATGGTATATTGAACTACCACGTGCATCCTTTCATGATTTCAACTCCCTTGCTATGTCCTTCCTCACACATTTCCAACTGCCCATCCGATACGAGACGGGTACTAAACTGTTAACCTCTCTTCGTCAGACAACTTCCATACACATCTCCGATCATATCCATGAATGGAGAAGACGACGAAGGCTAATCAAAGCGGTCATACCTGACCAATTATTAGTGGAATGGTTCACGAAATCATTACTACCCCAGATCGCTCGAGATGTTTCCATGGGCGGCGTGGTTACCGAGGAAGAAGCCATCGCCCGAGCTCAGTACCTAGACTTAGTCTATTCACAATCCGGTACTCTATATGAGTTGATACCGAACGCCACCCGTGCCACTAACAATCCATCCAAACCATTGACTGCTTCGCATGCGGATGGAGTTATTGGCTCCGTCAAAACTCAATCTACCACCGATTCCACTGGAACAATTCAGCGGCCCGCCTCAACGGCTGCTCCCAGTCCAACTACACCCTCTTCTACCCCCACCCAAACCCAAGTCTCTGATGTGAATGTGGTCCAATCAACCCCTCCACAACAACCTTGGGGCAAGAAGAAAACGAGAAACAAAACAAAGAAGAACAATAACAACGAACAACCCAAGACCCAACCGCAAACCCCTGCTGTCGAAAAACAACCACAGCGAAAACCAAAATTCCCATGTCTCATTTGCGGTGATGATCACTACACCTAAGACTGCCCACATCGCAATGAAGTGGCTAAACTTTTTAAGGGAAATTCGCAATCTGCTGTGCTCACTCAGCCTTTTCCGCAACAACAATCTTTGGTCGCACAAACCCCCACGCAGGGGGGCAGTTCCAATCAACCCCATGATGAGGCCTCAACAAGAGCACACATTTACATGTTTAACGGGGTCAATCTAAGCACTCGTTCTGCGACATACGACACACCAGTCAAACCTGATAAGCCGAAGACCGCTAATGGTTCTTTGCCAGATCTTTTACCATATGTTGTTAATCCTCCATCTGTTAGCCCTCCATCCGGGCCACTTCAGATTGAGAAACCTTCTTTTGACTCCATCCTACTCCCTCCTAAGAGCACCATCCGGAAATCCACTTTCAATCCTAATTCATGGGCTGCTCAAAATTACAATATTGTAGAAGATTTGGCCCAAGCCCCGTGTGCCATGTTCGCGTTGGAAGTTCTACAACACTGTCCAAATCAATGTAGAACGCTCTTAGCTGCCATTGGCGCTTTCGATCCCGAGTCATCAAACTACATCATGTTTAATCTGGATGATTATCAACCTCGACTCTCCCACCAGCTAGCTTTTCAAATCGACGTTGTTGTTCATAACCAACAAATTCATCGAACTATCCTGGATGAGGGAGCCTCTACTTGTGTCATGTCTCTAACCTGTTGGAAAGGTTTAAAATCACCTGCCCTTAATAAATCCCCTACGATGTTACGCGCCTTCGATGGACGAGGTTTCCATCCTCATGGATTACTACAATCCTTAGCCGTCCAATTGGGTGGAAAAACTGTTACCGTTGATGTTGAAGTGGTCAACGCTCCCCTCGATTACAACCTATTACTCGGAAGAAGTTGGTTCTACGCGATGACCGCCGTCGCCTCGTCGGTGTTTCGATGTGTGCAATTCCCTCATCAAGGAAAAATTGTCACCGTCTATCAGCTTGATTTTTGCACACCCGACACTCGCATCCCTGCTACCAACAATATTCCCCTCCTGGGAGACCACATGGTTACGTATGAAAGCGTTGGTGTTGGCCTATTGAAAGATTCTAGCCTCATGGGTACCTTCCCTACACCACTTCCACCTACTACGCATCATATTGCCGCCATCAATATGATCTCGACTTTGCCTTATCAATCCTTGGAATCATCTGACCCTTGGATTGTGCCTAGTCCTTTGGAATTCGATGGACTCAGTGACACCATGCCACTCAGCCCAGTCGAGGCCACATACGTCGCTATTCAATCTTCCTCTCCCTCTTCAAACACTTCACATTCATTGGCACCCGACACTTACTCAGTGCCCTCGTGGTTGAATTCCCTATCATCCGTCATTGATTACATTTCCCACATTTTCCCTTCGGATGAATCTATTATGGAAATGTTGAGCATTGACGACTTGCCCTGGGATGACAACCACCATCGATCCTCTTTTCTTCCACCATTGGAAGAAGTGCAAGACATATGATCTGTCTTCCCCCCTGATGTTACCAATGCTCCACTATCCCCCATCCTCACTCAAGATGCTTTCTCTGAGGGGAACATGGGTAACATCTCTACCACAATCACAATTGACATCTCAGTCAAAGAAGGTGTCGTGGAAAACATCAACCTTGGTGCTAATTACACACCTGACGAAGTGGTCTCTTACACCGCTTTATTCAAAGAATTCCACGATGTCTTCGCATGGAGTTACGAGGAAATGCCAGGGATCGATCCTTCGATCGTCATACATGAAATCAAAACTTACCCTGACGCAAAACCGGTTCGACAGAAACTCCGCCCGGTTCATCCCAAGAAACCGGCAACTATAAAGGCAGAAGTTGAAAAACTTCTAAAATCTGGCTTCATTTACCCTATCCCTTTGACGGAATGGGTCTCCAACCTCGTTCCGGTCGCTAAGAAACAAGGGACCATCCGCGTTTGCATATATTATCGTGATCTCAAAAAATCTTGTCCTAAGGACAACTACCCTACCCCTTTTATTGATCAGATCATCGATAATTGCGCGGGAAGCGTGATCTTCTCTTTTATGGATGGTTTTTCTGGATACAACCAAATTGAAATCTTACCTGCTGATCAACATAAGATAGACTTGGGGAACTTTCGCTTATCGAAAGCTACCTTTTGGCCTTAAAAATGTTGGGGCTACTTTCTAGTGAGCCATGTCGTACGCTTTCCACGACATCAAACATATCGCGGAACCTTACCTCGATGATTTACCCGCACATTCATCCAACCGACCCGATCACATTGGTCATTTACGGGCAATCTTTCTTCGATGTCGTTTCTATCGTATTCGTCTGAACCCACATAAATGCATCTTCGTTGTCGAATCCGGCCGACTCCTCAGTTTCATCATCTCCAAATACGGGATCAGGGTGGATCCCTTGAAGATCAAGGCCATCCTAGCCTTACCCCCACCCACCAACTTGACCCAACTTCAAAGTTTGCAAGGAAAAGCAAACTTTCTCCACTGTTTCATCTGCAATTACGCCGAGATCACTAAAGGATTTATGCAACTACTGCAGAAGAACGTCCCTTTCATCTGGGATAACACTGCCCAATGGTCATTCGACACTCTCAAGCATGCTTTGACCCACACTCCTTTGTTACATCCTCCCGAGTATACAAAGGATTATATCCTTTACTTGGTCGCTTCTACTTCCACCATTGCGATGGTGTTAGTTCAAGAGGACTCTAACGGTGAAGAACACGTAATTTATTATCTGAGCAAGAGTTTATCTGGACCCGAACTTAGATATTCGCATGTCAAGAAACTAGCTATGGCAGTTGTCATTGCTGTCCAACGATTCCACCACTACATCTTATTACGCACCACCACGGTAATCGTAGACTCCAACCCCATGTACCACATCTTGACACGTCAAGTACTTGGGGGAAAATATTCTAAGTGGATCGTTATTCTTCAAGAATTCAATCTTGAGTTTACCAAGGCTAAGGCCAAAAAATCCCTGGTGTTTGTCGAGCTCATCTGTGCTCTCCCAAGTGCTGATGAAAACACTGAACCGAGAGACCCTCTCCCTGATGAGTCTCTCTTCCTCATCAGCACCTCTGACCCTTGGTATGGAGACATTCTCTTCTACCTTCAAACCCAACGTTTTCAGCCAAACATCTCTCGAGACGAGCGTCGACGCATCCGTCACCACTCTCACCGTTATCTCATCCTCGGCGACACTCTGTATCGCCGTGGTATTGACACAATCCTTCGGCGATGTCTGATTCACGAAGAATCTGAACGCGTTTTGAACGATTTTCACCTTGGTGCTTGTGGCGGTCACCTTTCCGGGATGGCCACAGCCCAAAAAATCCTACGTGCCGACTACTTTTGGCCCTCGATTTTTAAAGATTGCATCGAGGCTGTCAAAAAATGCCCACCCTGCCAAATCTTCAACAAGAAGGCACGCACCCACCCTACTGCACTGCACCCCATTACTGCCATCGGCCCCTTTTCAAAATGGGGCATCGATTTCATGCAGTGTAAGCCTACCTCAACCGGGGGGCACGGTTACATCATCGTCGTCGTCGACTATTTCACAAAATGGGCTGAGGCTATGCCTACCTTCCTGAATGATGGCCATACCGCAGCTCTCTTTCTCTTCAACCACGTCATTACTCGTTTTGGTATACCACATGCCATTGTCACCGACCATGGTGCACACTTCAAAAACCAGATGATGAGCGAGTTACACGTCAAATTGGGTTTTCGCCATGAAAACTCATCCCCTTACTATCCTCAAATGAATGGACAAGTTGAAGCTATCAACAAAGTCCTAAAAACCATGATCCAATGTATGGTAGGGGAAAACAAGACATCGTGGCATTTACAACTGTTTTCCGCTCTCTGGGCCTATCGCACGTCTGTGAAAACCTCAACTGGATTCACTCCTTTCCAGTTGGTCTATGGCATCGAAGTCATACTACCAATCGAGTGTGAAATTCCATCACTCAAATTGAAAGTAGAACTCCTGCCCCATACTTCTACGGAAGAAGAATGATTCTTGTATCTATCCAAGTTGGACAAAACACGCCGTGATGTTGCTCTCGTTAATGAGGCACATCAAAAACGAATTAAGAGTCAATATGACAAATCTGTTCAACCTCGAGCCTTCGTAGAAGGATACTTAGTCCTCGTTTATGACCAAGCACACGATAAATTGGGAACAGGAAAGTTAGAACCTATGTGGCACGGTCCTTACATCGTGAAACGTGTTTTACACAGAGGTTCTTACGAACTAGTAGATCATGATGGAATCTCCCTGGGAGAGCCCCAAAACGGGCTTTACCTTAAAAAGTACTATGCCTAGATCACCTAGCATCTGTGCTTTGTACATTATTGTATTTTAGTTTGGTGTGTCTTTTCTTTCGCATGCTCGAGTCTTTACCACTGCCACTCATGACTGTGCCTGTGTTTTCATGCGCAGATGACGTCTACCTTTCCTATCTTTTTTGGGTTTGCGGATGGAGCTAGCCGACATACCCGGAACATTGCCTCAGCGGCATGGGTTATTTATCAGTTTGATGAGGTGGTGAGTTCAGGAGGCATCTGTTTAGGACCAATAACAAACAACATGGCAGAATATCACGCTGTCATCGGATTGTTGACCCAAGCCTCCTCTCTAGGTATCTCTCGTATCATTATTTACTTAGACTCCCAACTCGTGGTTTATCAACTCAACCGCATCTATGCTATCTGTAGTCCTATCCTGCTACATCTACACTTGCAAGTTCGTTGTCTCGAACGAATGTTTGATTACATTGAATATAGACACATTCCAAGAGAACTGAATAGTGTTTCAGATTCGTTAGCCAATTACATCATGGATCGGTATTTAGCCCACAGATAAGATTCAANTTGAAACTGTATATATATATATATATATATATATATATATATATATATATATATATATGGCGTGACTGAAATGTTTACATTACATCAAAAAAGTCTGTAAGAGAGCAAAATATTGGGCTCATCCACCCATACAACTTTGCCAGACAAGGCATACAAAAAACATGATCTCGGGGAAACTCTAATCGCTCCCTTGTCTGCATGTCAAAGACAAAACATTTGTTAAAATTCTCTTACATACCCCAAAAAAATATATATACATCAAAAACTTAAAAAACAAACTTGACAAAGAATGGATTAGTCTCTTACCTGACTCATCCCAATCTTCCCCCTCGGGCAGAATCAAATCTATACTCCCGCGGAAGTCTACATCAGCATACGGGAAGTCCTCGATCCAGAGGAACTGCCGCCTCAACCAGGCAAAGAAGTCACCAGTGAAACCAAACTCGGACTCCGAAACTAACCTCGGGGATAGGCTAGTCCACCTCTCCATCCGAGGCTCATCCACTGGCCGTACTGCCAGCGCAATCTGAGGCTGCATCTGAGGGATGCGCTCCAAGAAAAACGAGACTAAAAATGAGCCATAGCCAAACTGTTTTTGGCCGTTCCTGCACCGAGAAATTTGTTCCTTCACATTCCGAAGGAACGCTGCACTCCAATTGAACAGTGTTGGCTCTAAACACTGAACGCCATAGGCCACCTGTGACCTCGAAGCCAAATGAGCACTAGTGCTGCCAGTCGCACTAGTAATAGCAAACAATATGGATCGAAGAGGCAGATCCCGGATATCCTTGATAGGGATCCTGCCCCCTACCAACCTTGCTCCCGGAACACAATGACGTGCCATATACACGTCCACCTGCTCAGGTAATGCTCTCTGCCCTGTGAAAGCTATGGGGACCCCTCTTTTTGAAAGGCCGGTCAGAAAGTACACATCCTCCAACTCGATGGTCAGGAGATGTGTACCAATACGGAATCCCTGCTCCATGACATCCCAGAGACCAATCATGTGCTCAAGCAATAGAACCTCGCTTTTCATTTTTTGCAGTTTGAAAAACTTGAGCAAGCCACATGCCCTCAAAGCAGCCCACGTATGGGGACTCCGTAGAGCGGCAATATCATCCATATCATGTTCCCGCTCTTTCCACTCGATCATAGTTGCCGAATATATCTACAAAACAAAAATTCAAAATTTACATCATTCCCCACGTTTTTGTGATTTCGGTGATTTTCAAAAAGCATTTTTAAACATATAATCGAATGCCCATTATATCTAAAGGGAACCAATCATCATTTTTAACCACCACACCTTTAAATATTTACCAAACAATGATTAAAACATGGTAAAAACGAAAAACGTTTTGAGGAGGTGCGTGGGCCCATGAGGGGAGTTTTTACAAATTTCTTTGGTCAAAATGGTCGATCTAACCAATGGTTAGAGTGTGGGCATCTTAACCACCATTTTCCAATACATTTTCGTGAATAATTCCCCCCGTTTTATTAACTTTTGAAAGGAGGCCGATTTGGTTCAAAATGGGCAACCTAGGGCTTCGTATTTTAAATTAATTATGCCATGAAAATCAGCTTGAAAACAGGCAATTGAAAGAGTAAAAGACGAACACTTACCTGGTTCGAACGGTGGGAAAAATGGTCAATCGTAGCTCTGGCATCGAAGAAATCAAGATTTTTCTCCAATCGAGATTCTCCAACACTCTACAAATCCTTGCAAATGAAATGGTAAATGAGTTTTTGAATCAATTGATATTTATAAAATTTCATTTTTTATAAGCTATGATCATTTTGGGTTTCTCTAATGGTGCAAATGATTTCACTAATACCCGGTTTGTAGCTTCTGGCATTGCAGGATTCTCGGCGGTTCTAATGAATCATTCACCTTGTCATTATTCATGAGCATAGTCTTAGTTCGTTCTCGAGATTGACAATATAAGAACGTAACCGGGTAAACTTTTATCTCTTTTTCGGGCCCATATGAATACGATCACACGAAAAAGGAACCCCCCTGGAGTCTCCTTTAAACCCTTTTTAGACTCTCTAAATATGAAAATATTGTCGAGTGATCTTGCTTTCTTTCACACTTGTTAAAAGGTCAGAAAGAGCGTCCTTCGAGCGATGGTTTAACCCTTTTTCGGTCTCGTTGGACTACTGTACGAAAAAGGAACTGAGAGAGTTCTCTTTTAAGTGTTTTTCCAAACTCTATAATCCCGAAAAACCTTCGAGTTTTCTGTCTTTGGACTCGTTAAAGCACACATTGACAGACCCACATGGGAACGAACCCTTACTTCTTCTGGTTCGTTAAACAAAGGAAGAGGGACTCACCGAAGGTGAGTTATATTGAGCATGTGTTATCCTCCTCGAGCTCATTAAATCAAAAAGAGGTACTCATCTATCTGGATGGGGGAAAAATTGAAAGGAGCAAGCCAAGCAGTCTCTTGAGAACATCATCTAGCACTTCTTAGAGTCGCCTTTGAACACATCACGTTGTCATCTGCTCATATCATAATCCGTTGAACCTCTGCACTGAGCTAACCCTTTGAGTTTCCTTTCACTCCTTTGAGTCACCCAACGCAAGTCACGGTACCCACTGCATAGTTTTGGTCCATGTCATGTTCATTGTTGTGCCTCAGTGTTCAAGGGAAGTATCCGCCTCAAGAGTCAACCATACCAAATATCTTACTTCTAAACCCGTGTCAGTCCATGTTCGTTTGATCTACCAATTACATCTCCATGTCAGTTTCGTGTCGTTGATGGGGGATACATCAAGGCCCTCCCTCGACGAGTCTATTCCTGTCGACTTCAACACATTATCCGGGAATTAGGCTTAGAAACCATTTAGTACTTTGGGACCTGCATGCCTCACTGGCAGGCCTCCTCACATTCGACAGTGGGTTTACATCATTGACCTCTGATCGAATGATTCCATGAATGTTCGACTTCGACTCATCTATTCACATTCGGTGGAATGTACTAAGGTACCTTGGGAATCATTGACATTAATGGTGATCTCCCTTGCACTTGTTAATGGTTTACCTCATTGACCGGTAATCAAGTGGTTTCTGCCATGTTCGACGCCAATACATCTATTCACATGGTTAGATTCGTGCCATATTAGGATTGGGAAGAAGACCCTGGGTTGAGTAATTCACTTTGATATATGTCTCGCCCAGGTTGTGAAAGAGTTTTGGATAAAGCACACATACATTGCTACATAGATCCAATTTGTATTGGTCGTGGCTATGTCTTATCATCTCGTAGATCCACTATGTATTCTTCGTGGCTACGATCAGTCTGAGTCATCAAAGTATAGATCCACATTGTATCTTCGGTGGCTATACCCTTTTATCAATACAATTATGGATCCGCAGTGTATTTTATGGCGGCCATATCTTGCAAGTCTTGATCACCCAAGCATAGGTATGCATGCCTTGGATTTTGAAATATGTCATGATATTTGTTGGATGTTTGTGTGCAGCTTCCATCAGGTTCTCCAAGTATATACCCTTGCTTGAACATCTGCAAAGCATTTCAGTCATCAGTTCGTATCTTCTGACTTCATACTTTGGGGGTCATTCTGTTACACGTCAAAATTGTTCAAATGGATAAGTGTCGCATTGTCCCTATCAATCGTCGCAAGTGTCGCATCTTCCCTATCAACTTTCGCAAGTGTTGCAAGTTGATCACTAGTGTTGCAAACAATGTTCAGACATGATGCTGTGATAACGACACTAAGGAAGCACTTATGGCATCTCACATGACTAATCTGAAGGAGGAGAACTGGTTTACTGGAATCAAATGACCTTTGACACCTGAAAAGAGCTTTAAAATAGAGGTTTGGAGGGGGAACGCACCCTTATTTCAGCTGCAGAAGCGTTGGTGCTCCCCTAACATGCTCAGGGAGTGTTATAACGCCCCTCAGGCCCTTCTAGAGGAGCGCTGCTCATCTTAAGAGCGCTGGCGCTTCCCAAGGCTTGTCAAGGAGCGCTACAACGCTCTGAGACCCCTTCTAAAGGAGCGCTCCCCAATCTGGGTCAGTTGTTAGCCCGTTGAGAGGAATAAGGAGAGGAACATTCGAGATTAGGAGACTTTTGTGCTCAAATTCTTGTTCTCATCAATAGATCCCTGATTTATGGAGAAGGTTCCCAACTGGTTCTAAACATAACTCAAGAGGTTAGGCTCCTCCCAACCTATATAAACAGGCTCTTAGTGGTGGAAAAGGGAGGAGGAAGAATTGAATATGTGAAACTTATGATCTTGGAGGAAACTTACAGTCAGCCAAAGGAGAGTGATCAGTGAAGTTGTTGTTATCCAGGTTGTGGATCTCTCAGGCAAGGGTTAGACAAAGAGGACTTGACGAAGTTGTCGCATTCGCATCTACGATTGTAAGTACTGCTGTCGTTATTCTCATTAATATGACACGCTTGGCCTGTTTCTTTCTAGTTTGTGTCTGATGTCACATGAACTTGTCATTTATTGATAGATCTATTTTCAAGCTAATGTCAATAGAGTAGGAAGTGGTCGTATCTTGTTTTTTCCACAGACCTCAACGAGGAGCAAAGGATTGGAGTGCAACTCGGAGTGTGCAGGGACAAACGTCGGTTAAAAGGTACTTATGTTACCTTCCCTTCTCATGCATTAGTTTAGATAGATTTGAAAGGAAGTCAGTGTCCACGTTAAGCATTTTTCTATCTAGGGTTAAGGTCAAGCTCTAGAGGTCGATCTACTTGTCCGCAGGCAGATTTTCCTACAACAACAACCTCTGTTTTGCAAGCTACAACTTGCTGAGAGCACCAACTCTCTATTTTTCTCTAGCACCCACTAGAAGGAAGCACCAACTCCCTGGTTTCTCTAGCACCAACTAGAAAGAAGCACCAAATCCCTGTGTTCAAGCCCCCACTTGAACCTCTGAGGACACTGATCCTCCCTAACACCTCCCAACCTCCTTGGATTATGAATATGAAATACTGAAACCTATTACAGTGATATAGTGTTCAATAACAGCTTACCAGTCTCATCATTGTTCTGCAAGATTTTGCTACTCAGACTTCCTCGCTGTCTTCCAGCATGCATCCGCTGCCCATTATGTTCTTCTACTTTTATTCTCTATGCGGCATGTCCATTCACTGCACAGTTCTTCTTCTGTTCTTTTTAGTTGTTGCACTCTGATCCTTCTTCATGCATGAATCACCTTCAACAACATCCACCGCAATCTCAGCAACAACAACAACCCCATCTCTTCTCTGTACTGTGTATTTATAGCTTTTGTGCACCTTGTGCATGCAATGCGTGCAATACCTCTACATACTCACACCGCGCCGATATAATCCACAACTCGAGTGCTCTGTCTGATCATCATCGTGACTGTTCATCTTCTCTGGTCGTTTTCCCTCTCGTTCAACATCACTGTATGTTATGTTGAGATTCCTCAGCCTCTATGGCAGTTGAGACTCTTCATCTTCTCTATGACAGTCGAGCTCACCTTCTCTGTTCCAGTTACAAGCTTCAATGCTCATCCAACTGTCAATCACCTCCACGAGCATCTTCATCCCTCTTGAAGATTCCCAAAGACTCTTCACCTCCTTTGTCAATCACCTCGAAGTGTCTTTGAGTCCTCTGGAAGAAACCATCAGTGGTTTCTGGCAGTTACATTGTGACGTGCAACATTAGCCCTTCGATTATGCTCAGATTCACCTACATCGTTGGATTTACTCTGATGGGTTCTTGTGTTATTTACTCATTTCTCACTTTCTCAATTCGAAGAGTCTGTGATGAGACATATTGAGTCTCCATGTCACGAGTTTTGAAACTCCGAAATGAAGTTTTTTTGCACTGGCTCCTTCCTTTATATGACCACGGCTATGACCAAGTGCTTATGCATAAAGTGCTTTCACGATTTCGCATTTCATGAGTCTGGATATGAGACATCTCGACTCTCCAAGTCGTGATCCCCGAAACCCCAAGATGGAGCTAAGATCAACAGTCCACGATCTCAATGAATCTATGGTCCAGATCTCATCGTGAATTCACATCTCGCGATTCCTTCGATGGAGGTTCTTGTCACCCCAAGTCCCGATACATGAAGCTCTGAGATGGAGCTTAGATCAATAGTCTAGAACACTTGGTGATATGACGGTCTAGATCTTATCGTGAGTTCGCATCTCGCGATTCCTGTGATGGAGGTTCTCGTCACTCCAAGTCGCGATACGCGAAGCTCCGAGATGGAGCTTAGATCAATGGTCCAAAACAAACATTGATCTGACAAATGGGATTAAATCATGATTTTGCATATCGTGATTTCGATGGTTTTGTTTCTTACCTCTCCAAGTCGTGATAGGCGAAGCTCTGAGATGGAGCTTAGATCAACGGTCCAGAGAAAACCTCGTTCTGACGGCTGAGATTGTTTCACGATTTCACATATCATGAAATCGAGAGGTTAGGGAACCCCATTCCTTTGACATTCTGGTCAGCGATATGACAATATTTCGCCATGTGTCCTATGGATCAACGGTCCACGACTGTCCCCGATGGATGGCAAGGATTCCTTCACAGTTTTGGGGAGTTGGATAACTCTTGGACTTATCTGACTTGTAGCTTCACCATATCTAACGTCTATTGAGCCTTCGTATATACCCCAGATCCTACGGCCCAGATCTTCTCGTGATTTCGCCACTTCGCGATTTTGCTGCTTCACAATTTTGTCCACCTTTGTGATTTCGCCGCTTCACGATTTCATCCACCTTGTGATTTCGTCACTTCACGATTTTGTTGTTCTTTCCATCGTTGTTCTTTGTCATTGCTGATCTTTTCCATCACTGATCTTTGCCATCAATGAAAACCTTACTCCCAACTGTAAACCTTCCAACAATCTCCCCCTTTGGCATTGATGGCAACAAAGGCACCCCTGTTCTTTTCTCCCCCTTTGACATCAATGTCAAAGAAAACATGCTCCCCCTGAGCTATTGCATTAATTTTAGGAGGTATCAGATATGCAACCAATACAGGACTCCCCCTAACAGGATGGACTCTCTTATATGTGAGATGGGATGACACCCAGCTTCTGCCTGAGATATTCAAATGGTGTCTTTGCTAGAGGTTTAGTAAGTATGTCTACAATTTGTTCTGTAGTGGGAATGTAATTGACCTGAACAATCTGATTGGTGACCTTCTCTCTCAAAAAATGATATTTTATGGGAATATGCTTGGTCTTGGAGTGGAATACAGGATTTTTAGACACACTGATGGCACTGGTGTTATCACAATGAATTGGGATCGGTGCAGTGTATTTTACCTCCAAATTTGCCAGTGTTTGAATCATCCATAATGCCTGAGTGCAACAGGTAGCAACAGCAATGTACTCTGCCTCTGTGGTTGATAAATAAATGGAACCTTGCTTTTTACTAAGCCAGGCTACTAAGGAGTCACCCAGGAAGAATGCTCCTGCACTTGTGCTTTTTCTCTCATCAACACAGTTTGCCCAATCTGCATATGAATAAGCAGTCAGCTGAAGATTTTGATTTTCGGGATACCACAGACCATAAGTCATTGTTTCTTTCAAATAGCTGAATATCCTTTTGACAGCGTGCAAATGACTCTATTTAGGTGCAGCCTAATATCTTCTTACCATTCCTATAGCATGCATTATGTCTGGGTGAGATGTTGTGATGTACAATAGGCTTCCTATCATTGATCGATATGAGCTTTGATCAACATTAGGTGAATCATCATCCTTGCTTAATTTACATCCAGTTACCATAGGTGTACCCACAGGTTTAGAATCTTCCATTTGAAACCTTTTCAGCATTTCTCTTAGATATTTTTCTTGAGAAATGAGCATCCCTTCGTGCCTCTGAGTAATTTGCAGACCAAGAAAAAATGACAATTCTCCTATCACAGACATTTCACATTCAGACTCCATGGCAGAAGAAAACCATTGTACCAATGAATCCTTATTACATCCAAAGATGATGCCATCTACATAGACCAGTACGATGAGCAAATTATTATCCTCTGTTTTAATATACAGATTGTTGTCAGTTGTTTCTCTCTTGAACCCTTTGACTTTGAGATACGTATCCAGTCTGTGATACCAGGCTCGAGGGGCCTGTTTTAAACCATATAAATGTTTCTTCAGCTTTCATACTAAGTCAGGGTTGTCAGACAGTTTGAAACCCTCTGGTTTTTCCATATAGACTTCTTCACTTAAATCTCCATTTAGAAAGGCTGACTTGACATCCATTTGGTAGACTTTAAACCTTTTATGACAAGCATAGGCAAGAAACATTCTGATAAATTCTAATCTTGCTATGGGCACAAATGTTTCACCAAAATCCAGTCCTTCTATCTCAGCATAGCCTTTACAGACTAACCTTGCTTTGTTCCTGATAACTTGTCCTTGCTCATTCAATTTATTCTTAAAGATCCATTTGGAGCCAATGACGTTTTTACCTTCAGGTCTTTGAACCATCTCCCACGTATTTTTTTTCTCAATCTGATCAAGTTCATCATTCATTTCTTTAACCCAGTGATCATCTTTGTTGGCTTCATTGAAATTCTTGGGTTCCAGCATGGATATGAGAGCTATATGAGATTGTTTAGTGGTTTTGATTAGCTTTCTCCTGGTTTGTACACCTTTGTCTTTTTCTCCAATTATCTGACTTGCAGGATGATTCCTTTGAATGATTCTGGAGGAGGAATTTGTAGTTGACTGCTGATTTGAGTCTGTCTGAGTTTCTAAGTCTTCATCTGATTCAGAGTCTTCATTTTCTGATTCTGGACCTGTTCATCTTCAGCTTTAGCTGTGTCTTCTATAGAAGACTCATTACTGTATACCTCTTTGGTTGGGATTCCTTCATCAATTTTTACATCAATACAGTCAACCATTTTATGCAGCCTCTTATTATAGCATCTATATCTATTACTGTTTGTAGCATACCCTAAGAAGATACCTTCATTAGCCCTGTCATCATATTTGTCAAGCTTCTCATCATTATTTTTTATGTAGCATTTACTCCCAAAGACTCTAAAGTGTTTGATTGAGGCAGGTCTTCCAAATCGTAATTCATAAGGTGTCTTGTCACTTTGTGGTCTGAGGTGGGCTTTGTTAAGAACATGGACTGTTGTCTGTATTTCTTCTACCCAGTAGGTTTGACCAATGTTCTTCTCATTCATCATTGACCTGGCCATTACCTGCACTGTTCTGTTTTTCCTCTCAATAACTCCATTTTGTTATGGAGTTTTTGGGATTGTGTATTCTCTCTTGATCCCATGTTCATCGCAGAATTCCTTGAGGTCTCTTGACAGAAACTCTCCTCCCCAATATGATCTTACTGCCTTTAACCTCTTGCCTCTTTGAGTCTCTATTAAAGCCTTAAATATTTTAAACTTCTCAAATGCTTCAACTTTTTCTCTGAGAAAGGCAACCCACGTAAGTCTAGAGTAATCATCGATAATTAGCATGAAGTAGTTTTCTTTCCCTGTGCCTTCCTGTCTTGATGGTCCACATAAATCCATATGAACTAGTTGGAGTGGTTTCTCTGTTGAAGTAAATCTCTTGGACTTAAACTGTGTCCTATTTTGCTTCCCTACTTGACAGGGTTTACACATTGAATCTTGGGGCTTTGATATTATCGAAAGATCTTTTACTGCCTCAAGGTTTTTGAGTTTGATTAAGTGGTCAAAGTTTATATGTCCAAGTCTCCTATTCCATAACCAGCTTTCATCATGTTTTCTTAGATGACATTCTTCTCTATTTTCTTTCAGCACATATACATTATTTTCTGTCCTTATGCCTTT